>CAUYRH010122967.1:0-13389 GCA_963574655.1 Perodicticus potto | reverse complement strand
TGCCTCGTGACGCCACATCATCATTTTCAGGTATCCCTATAAGGTGAATATTGGTTTTCTTCGAGTTATCCCAGAGCTGTCTGAGAGAATGATCCATTTTTGCTTTCCATTTCTCTATCAGAAATGAAACTCTGTTTAGCTAGGTACAGGATCCTAGGTTGAAAGTTATTTTGTTTTAGGAGATTGAAAGTCGATGATCATTCTCTTCTAGCTTGAAAGGTTTTATCAGAGAGATCTGCAGTTATTCTAATATTTTTCCCATTGTAGGTGATGGATTTCTTACGTCTGGCTGCTTTCAGAATTTTCTTCTTCATATTAACTTTAGTGAACTTAATTATGAAGTGCCTGGGGGATAACTTATTGAGGGTGAGTCGTGCTGGGGTTCTGAAATTGTCTGCTATCTGAATTTCAGAATCCCTTGTCATATCTGGAAAGTTCTCTTTCAAAATCTCATAATGAAGAGACTCTGTGCGTTGTGATGACATTTCATCATTTTCAGGTATCCCTATAAGGCGAATATTGGTTTTCTTCAAGTTATCCCAGAATGTCTGAGGAATGATCCACTTTTGCCTTCCATTTCTCTTCCTCTTTGTAGGTTTGGGAACTTTCAAAAGCTTTGTCTTCCACGTCAGAAATCCTTTCTTCTGCTTGCTCTATTCTGTTGCTGAGGGATTCTACTGTGTTTCTCAGATCTTTGAGGGCTACAAATTGTCTTAAGGTTTCAGAATCTTTGGTCATTTTGTCTTTGAATTAGTTCAATTCTTGAGACATCTTTTGGGTCATCTTTTGGATTGCTGCTTGAAATTCTAATTTCGTCTTTACCTCCATTTTTCTGATCTTATTTGCTATCCAGACTCTGAATTTGATTTCTGACATCTCAGCCATTTGTTTATACAAGGGATCTTGTTGTGTATCTACCTTGTTGTTCCTTGGGGGAGTTGATCTACTCTGATTATTCACATTGCCAGAGTTTTTCCTTTGATTCCACCCCATGATTATTTTTCACCATTTCCTCTGGCCATGCTCAGAGTTGTGGAGGTGTCTCTCCAAGATTGGACCCTGGCAGGATCACTCTCTTGTTGGAAGATATTTGTAGGCAGTGACCTAGGGTAGCTCCTCTGGGGCTTCCCCAGCCAGGGAGTTGTGGCTTTGGGAGCAGCTTCGGAGTGGAGTGTGTCACACACAGGTCCAGCAGCAGGCCTGGGGATGGTGCCCACGGTTCTGGCAATGGCTGGCTCCCAGTGTCTTTGGCAATGAAAGTGGGTGGCTCCAGCAGTCTCTGGTCAGGCTGAGGGCTCTGCAGAGAGGTAGGGAGGGCCTCCAAGGGAGAGTGCAGAGTTGCGTGAATTCCCGAGTCCCTGGGCAGATGGATGGGCTGGTGAAGAAGCAGGGAGGGCACTTGAGGGAAAATGCAGGTTGTACGGCTACAAGAGACCCGGACTGGGGCAGCACAGGCCAAGGCAGTCTGGGGGGCTTGGCAGTGCGGCCTGCGGCAGAGTCCCGTGTGTTTGTAGGAGTCCTTGGAGTGGGTTGGACCTGGATATTGAGGTGACACACCTCCTGGCAGGGTCTCTCACATCCGCCAGTGTTCTGGGCAGGAGGTGTGCCTGGGACCCAAGGCAGCACGACCCCAGATGGGCTCACTCCTGCCCACTGTATCCCCTGGAGTGTGGTGGGCCTGGGTCCCGAGGCTGCGCAGCCCATGGGGTGGTTGCTTTCACCTACTGCACCCCCTGGAGTGTGGCTGGCCTGGGTGCTGAGCCGGAGAATCCCACCGCAGGGTTGTACACTATGGTTCCTGGCTGTGGTTGGCCATTGGGGAGGGGGAGGCTCGGTGCAGCCCCCAGAATCCTTTGCTGGGTGAGGCACTTGGTCTAGTAGACAGAGAGTGGAGGTGCTGCTCAAGAACTTCCTCCCACAGTCTCATCAGGGATTAGGCTTCTTGTTCGTCAGGTAAGGGGGGAAGGGCGTACTGGAAGTTCAGAATGGTTGGGAAAACTTCAGTTCAAATTTTTGCCTAGTGAGAGAGCATTCATAGTCACAGCAGGGGATTAATTCCCACTTCCTACAGCACTCTCCCGTGGGGTGGGACAAGTTCACTGTTCGCCTGTAGAAAGCCCATAGGAGTGGACAAAGAGAAAGGAAACAGAAAGCAAAAAAGACCACAGCTTTCTTGGGGGAGGGGATGGATACTTTTCCTTCAATTGAATTTTGTACCTGAAGCTTGCTTTCTTGGAGTTGCAGCTAGCCTCAGCAGAGGTGATCTGCAGCTATTATTTCTCTCTCGGCTGGGCTCCCAGTCTTCAGCTCATTTGGGCATTTTCTGGACGTTATCCTTCTCCTTGGTCAGGAGCCTCTCTCGGGAGCTGCTTCTAATTGGCCATTTTCCATATGTTTATTTTGTAAATTTTAAATTGTTAAAACAAGAAAGGTGGGCAGCACCTGTGGCTCAAAGAGTAGGGCACCAGCCCCATATACTGGAGGTGGTGGGTTCAAACCCGGCCTCAGCCAAAAAAAGCTCAAAGGCTTGATATATAAATTCCTCAGAAAACAAATGGTAAGCACCTGCCTTAATGGTCTTGGAGTCAGTCCACCGGAACACATAATTCTTAGTAAAACATCACAAGAATGGAGAAACAAGAATCCAATGTATTCAATTCTAATATGGAGACACATAATTTTTAATAAAGCATCAAGAGAATGGAGAAACAAGAATCCAATGTGTTCAATTCTAATATGGGTACAATTAATGACCTAGTACATGTCAGGGGTGGCAGAGGAAGGGGAGTGTAGGGAAAGAAAAGGAGGTGGTACCTGGAAGGTCATGGTGTGTGACATACCTTTTGGGGGAGGGACACAATTATAAGAGGGACTTTACGTAATAGATGTAATAAATGTATGCTATTTTTAAAAACTGAAAAAAAAAGAAGAGGTTACTCACTCTGTGAAATATTATATCACAGGACCCATCCCATTTTAAGAAATTTACCATGGACCCTGAGAGAACTCAAAGAAAGAAAATTTACCAACTTACTAACCAACTATTGTCACTGGGAAAGGTAACAAATAAAAAATGATTTCAGAATGGGCGAATGATTAAACATTGGACCCTGAGCCCACTGAATCCACAGTGACGTCTCCTACCTGGTGATCCTGTTCACACCAACAGCAGGAAAGTTGAATAGCATCCCTCTGTGTTTCATTCATTTGTGAAACCAGCCAGCAATGGGCAGCAGACACTTTTGTGCAGATTGGGGCAGTCTTGACCCAGAGCATCCACACCGTCTAACCTTTAATAAACAGACTAGAGCCCTGCCCCAGTCACAAACAAGAATCTGACTGTTCTACACATGACAGAAGTTTGAGCATGAGCAGCAGCAGTGTAGGACTGATTATGGATTCTTTTCTTTGGACCTTTTTACCTTCCTTATTTAATCTTAGGTGTAAGACATGATGAAGATTGTGAAAAATGTATCCAAAAGGTAAACCAGACTAGATAGTTGGTAACCCAACTGTCAAATTGTGTTATTGGTTTACTCTTACTATGAATATACAGGAAAGCCTGAAGGCACTTTCATATACAATAACACCCAATATCAGATACGTGTGTCCCTCAGTGAGCCAGCTGTTTGCTGCAATTCTTCTGAACACCCAGAGGAAACTGAACTTGCTATGTGGGTGTACTGATATCCAAAGAAATACAATAACTAGGTTTAAAACAGAAGGCATACCTGAACAAATAAAAAAAATCATTAATAAAATTTTGCAATATATACAGATTTTTTTTTATATTTTCAATAATAACTAGAAGTTTTCTATGTAAAGATAATATATATTCCTGAAGAGTTATTTATTATTTCATATTTTGTCTTGTCATGTTAACTTTAGTTCTCCATTTATTTATTTATTTAAGGCAGAGTCTTACTATGTCACCCTTGGTAGAGTGTCGTGGCATCACAGCTCACAGCAACTTCAAACTCTTGGGCGTAAGTGATTCTCTTGCCTCAACCTCCCGAGTAGCTGTGAATACAGGTGCCCACTATGAGGCCCAGTTGTTTTTTGGTTGCAGCTGTCATTGTTGTGTAGCAGGCCAGGGCTAGGTTTGAATCCGCCAGTCTCAGTGTATGTGGCTGGCACCCTACTCACTGAGCTATGGGTGCTGAGGCTAGTTCTCTAACTGTCAATGTTAAACAATGGATATTTGTACACTGAACTTAAAAAATAATTGAATAATTAAAAAGCAAACAAAAAAGTAGCAAGAAGTGTAAAATGATATTTAGAGAAACTAGCAACAACTGTGATGTCATGTGAATATATCTTGATTTCTGTTACTTATGAAGTCAGAGGCTTTGGTCAAACTACTGAGGTCTTTTGCTACATTAATAACTTATGAAAAGCTAAATTTAACTGAGAGGTTAAAGAAAATAAAGATGTAATTTGTCTCCCCCCCAAAAGAAATATCCCTAAGTTTAGGTGAGTACATATGGCCATTCAGCTAGAGGCTTCATTTTGTAGCCTCTATTATAGCTAAATACGGCAATGAAAGTAAGTTCTACAAAATAGGCATGAAGTGGACATGATGTATGCAATTTCCTGATCATCTTTATAAAAAATGAATCTGTTTTCAGCAAAGTTTCTCTTACTCTGCCATTCCCATAGCTTGATAAAAGAGTTGATGGTAAACTGGTGCAAACCATTCCAGTAAAGAAAACATTCCAGATGATGGTATAACCACAAGGAAGGTACCAGAAAATAACTTACAGGATATATTCTTCCTTCTCCCTTGACCACTGGAAAGTTCTTCTAGATACTAGGTCTGACAATTAAGTTCAAAAACTCTTCCTAGAAAAGATGTTACATATACTGTTGCTGAATATCAATATTGTCATCTTCAAAGTACTCCTCTTGGAAAGTTATGCACTAAGGCCAGCACCTAGTTAAAAGCAATTTCAGAACTCTTTTTTGGAATGGCCATTAGAGCTATAGTCATAGTACTCTTAATGTTCTGAGTGTCACCAAAATGTCTTCCTTTCTGGCTTGGTGCCTGTGGCTCAACAGGCTAAGGCGCCAGCCACATACACCTGAGCTAGAGGGTTCGAATCCAGCCCAGGCCCGCCAATTAACAATGATGGCTGCAACCAAAAAATGGCCAGGTGTTGTGGCGGGCACCTGTCATCCCAGCTACTTGGGAGGCAGAGGCAGGAGACTCGCTTGAGCCCAGGAATTGGAGGTTGCTGTGAGCTGTGATGCCACGGGACTCTCTCCAGGGACTCTCTCCAGGGTGACAGCTTGAGGCTTAGTCTCAAAAAAAAAAAAAAAAAAAGAAAGTCTTCCTTTCAATATTCCATTATCTTCAGATAAAGAAAAAAGTCATGGGGGTTCATATCAGGAGAATAAGAAGGGTATTTCAATATGATTATGAAGTCTGACAAGTTTGACAACTTGTCACTGTGTGCTTACATTAACAACATTGTACAAGCACTTCAGTAAAGTTTCATAACCTTGGTATATTAGTGTCTCACAATTTTATTTGTGTCAACATGTAGCAATGTCTTGCTGAGTGGTGTTCATTCTTGTTGTTGCATGTTCCTGTGTCATCATGAGATTTTTGGACCTTGGATTACAGCAACAAAGAAACATTCACACTTTTCTTGTCAAACTTGGCAAGAGTAGAAGTGAAATCAGGAATGTGTTAGTTCAACTTTAAGGGGATAAGTCCATGAAGAAAATTACAATGTACAAATGGCCTAAATGTTTCTCTGATGGAAGGGAAGGCATTCCTGACGAAGAAAATCAGGGCAGTCAGTAATGAACAAAACTGACAGAAACATTGCAAATTTATTAAATTGTGCATCAAATGTCAGCTGACTATGAGAAGTGTAGTGGACTAAGTAAATATCAATAGAGAAACTGTTAGGAAAATCCTTTTTCTTCTTTTTTTTTTTTATAAAGATAGAGTCATACTATATTGCCCCATGGTAAAGTACCATAGTGTCAGCCTAGGACACAGAAACCCCAAATTCCTGGGTTCAAGTGCTCCTCCTGCCTCAGCCTCCCAACTAGCTGGAACTACAGGTGCCTACCACAATGCCTGGTTATTTTTTTCTATTTTTAGTAAAGATAGGGTCTCACTCTTGGTCAGGCTCTTCTTAATTCTCTGAGTTCAAAGAAATTCTCCAACCTTGGCCTCTCAGAATAGTAGGATTACAAATGTGAGCCACTACACCTGGCCCAGTTAGGAAAATATTAACTGCAATCCTTGTTCAATAACTCATGGCTCTTGCATCAGAACAATGCACAAGATCACACAGCACTGACTGCAAGGGATGTTTTAGTGGCTCAAAAAATAACTATATTGGAACTCCCTCCATGTTCACCTGATCTGGACCAAAATGACTTTCTTCATTCCCTGAAGATAATAGAAATATTAAAGGGAAGACACTTTGATGACATTCAGGGTTCAAGGGTAATATGATTATAGAATTAATGGAAATTCCAGGAAAAGAATTCCAAAATTGTTTTGAAGGGTGGATTAGGCAATTTTCAGTGCATAAATTTCTAAAGGGAGTACTTCAAAGATAACCATACTTATATTCATCAATGAGGTATGTTGCACTTTCTCTAGGATGAGTTTGTGAACTTAACTGTCAGACCTCATATATACATATATATATATATATATATATATAATTTTTTTTTTTTTTGAGACAGAATTTCACTTTGTCACCCTAGGTAGAGTGCCATGGCGTCACAGCTCACAGCAACCTCAGACTATTGGGCTTAAGTGATTCTCTTGCCTCAGCCTCCCAATTAGCTGGAAATACAGGTGCCCACCACAGTGCCCTGCTATTCTCTTTTGTTTTTGTTGTTGAGTTTGTAATTGTTGTTTTAAGAGGCTCAGGCTGAGTTTGAACCCACCAGCCCTGGTATATGTGGCCAGCGCCCTACCCATTGAGCTGTGGGCATTTCCCAGACCTCTTTTTTTTTCTAGCCAATTCTTAATAAGTGACATTCAATATCAATACAGTTTTCTGAATGGCAGTTTTCTAAACAATGCAGAAATAATCTACATATGGTTATTTCTTTGAGAAATCTTTGATTTAAAAATGATAAATGACGTAGTTAAATTATAATCCAATAAGAAACCATGAGGTACAGAGAACGCAGCTTTCTGGAGAGTTTACTTGGAACAAAAAAAAAAAAAAGGAAACATACATGTATGTAAGTACTCACCATGTGCCAAGCACAGTGCTAAAGAGCATTATTTAACATTGTATTAGTTAGGGAATCATCTCCATGAAATAACTTGCTCAAGTGTACCATGGTTATTAATCTGTTCATTAAAATTTATATCAAGGAATTATTATGTACAAAGTAATATTCTAAGCATTAGGAATACAGAAATTTTAAAAAATGCTAATCCCTGGACTCATGAATCTCACTGGCTAAAATTTGCATCAGTGAATAGCAGGAGATTAGATTACAAAGGTAGGCTGGGTTCAGAAATAAATAATCTTTGCACAATGCCAGGAAGATTGCAGCAAAATTTTGTGACTTTCATCTTATAAACAGTTAGTCTTTCTCTTAGTGTGTTTAACTGAAAAAATAGTCTGCATCTTTCTTTTACTTATATTCATTCTGAAAGAAAAATCAGAAGTTTTCCAAAACAACTATGCACAAACTATAATTAGCATAAACAATATTTTAAGTGACATAACTCAGAGTGATATTTAAAGAAATCAAGGTACTTAACTACAGATCAATTTCTTTCTTCATTTGTTAATAACTAAAACTTAATTGTTTTTACAATATGAAAAAGAAACTAAGAAAGTAATTACATTTGCAATAGAGAAAAAAAATAAAGTATCTACAAATAGAAGTCCAATGAGCTATCCATTGTGCACAGAGCCTGTCACTAAATATCTACAAATAAACATAACCAAAGAAGTGAAAATTGTAAAGGTTGATGAAAGAAGCTAAAGAGGGCAAAAGTGGAAAACATTTCTATACTCATAGATTGAAAGAATCAATGCTGTTAAAATGTCTACATTATACAAAGCCATCTACAGATACAATGTAATCTCCATCAAAATACCAATAATATCTAACAGAGGAATATGAGAAATTATTTAAATATTTAAATGGAACCACAAAAGACCTAGAATAGCTAAAGCTATTTTGAACAAATGAACAAACCTAGAGGAGTCACTATACCTGAGGTCAAATTATACTATGGAGATATAGTAACACAAACAGTATGGTACTAGAATAAAAAACAGACACTTAGACCAATGGACACAGAACAGAGAAACCAGAAATAAATCCACACATTTATAGTGAAATCAATCTTTGACAAAGTTGTCAAGAATATACAAGGAAGAAAGAACTATTTTTTCAATAAATGATTCTGGGAAGATTGGATGTTCATACTCAGAAGAATAAAACTAGACCCTTATCTTTCATTGTACACAAAATACAAATAGAAAGGATTAAAGATTTTACTAATATACATTACACTATGAATCTACTAAAAGAAAATATTGGGGAAACACTCCAAGAGACTGGTCTGAGCAAGAACTTATTAAGTAATACCCCTGGAGTATAGGCAATTAAAGCAAAATTGGAAACATGGCATCATATCAAGATAAAAACCTTCTGCACAGCAAAGGAAACAATCAATAAACTGAAGAGGCAAGCCACAGAATGGGAGATATTTGCAAACTATCCATCTCATTAGTAACGAGACTATATAAGGAGCTCCAACCACTCAAAAGGAAAAAAAAAAATAATCCAATTTAAAAAATGAGCAAAGAGACTGGGCATGATGACTCATACCTATAATCCTATCACTCTGGGAGGATGAGGTGAGAGGATCCCTTGAGCTCAGGAGTTTGATACCAGGCTGAAAAAGAGCCAGACCAGATCTCTACCAAAAATAGGGGGAAAAAATCAGCCCAGTGTCATGATGGGCACCTGTAGTCCTAGCTACTTGGCAGGCTGAGTAAGAAGGATCACTTGAGCCCAGGAGTTTGAGGTTTCTGTGAGCTAGCCTGGGGCCATGGCACTCTAGCTTGGGCAATGAGTGCAACTCTGTCTCAAGGAAAAAAAAAATGGGCAGGAGGTTCTGTTCTGGAGATTGTGACTCAGCCCAGGTGGCACCCATGAGTCTGCTCCTCAGCCAACCTGAACACCTGTCTACCTTCCTGGATGGGGTCCCTCCTCCCACTGCATCAGACAGAGAATATACAGTGCTGCTGCTCATCTATCAGGAGCCAGAGCAAAAATGCAGACTAGAGGCATCTCCCTAGCAACCACTCCTGGGGAGACAGAAGAGAGAGAAGTATATCTCTGACTGAATTTTTCTGCCCAGAAACATTACTCTGGGGGGCACAGTAAAGCAGCAGGAGACTCCAGGTATTAATGAGGACAGGATCACTGAAAGATTGGCACAGGACACTTCAACACCAAAGCACAGAGACAAGGTAGTTTAAAGTGAAGGAAGAAGCAAGAGGGTAAAGTAGGGCAAGGAAGTTATAAAGAAGAATACACACATGAGGAGGAATCAACAGAAAAATTCTTGCAAAAGAGATCAAATATCCCCCACCAAGGGATGATGAGGTAGCTACAGTGGAAGATTCTACCTGTAAACAAATAATAAAAATGGCAGAAAGGGAATTTAAAATATGAATGTCAAAAACAATCAAGAAAATTAAACAAAAAATGGAAAATACTCCAAAGTAAATCCACAAACAGACCTAGATAATGAATGAAAAATTTGAAAAAAATACAAAGGATACAGCAGAGCTTAAGAGATTGAAGGTGCTAATTAGGGAATTAAAGATGCAATAGAAAGTACCAATAAGAGATTAAACCATGTAGAAGAAAGAACCTCAAAGCTAAAGGATAAGGTTCTTAAGCTAATGCAGGCATTTAAGAAGCAGAAGAAGAGAGAAACAGCAAAGTCATCACTTAGAGTATTACCGGACTTAACTAATTTTTCAAACATGCAAATCATGGTATCCCTGAAGGTAAAGAAGAGCAACCCAAAGAAATGGATACCCTACTGTAGAATATTATAAACGTAAATTTTCCCAGCATCACCAAAGATTCCAACAACTGCTGTTATTTATTTATTTTTTTACATACACATTTGTTTATTTGGTTTCCACTTTTTGCCTTCACAAAATCAAAAAGGCTTAAAATTTAATAATAATAATAATGTTTAGGACAAGGACTAGAAACAAAAACTTCGTAAAGAATGAATGAAGATAAATACATTCAGAAAAGAAATCAGATGATTGCTGCAATGAAAGATTGAGCAAGAATAATAATAATAATAATGTAAAAAAGTAACATTCACAATGTCAAATAAGAGTATGTCTACTATAGAATGCTTTGACTCTGAGGTTCAGTATGGAGTCATCAGTTAACTTCTTATTTTTTTCCAAAGTCTCAAAAAATAGGCAACTAATATTTATAAATAAAAATAAAAGATAATTTCATAAAAACAGGTCATGCCAAATCTTGTAGACAACAGAAAATGAAGAAATACTTCAAAATCATTCTATTTCATCTGGATACACCTGATATTAAAATTGGAAAAAATACATTATTATAAAGGGAAATTACAAACATATTTCACTTATAAATGAGGATGCAGTATCCTAAACAACATATTAACAAGTTCAATTAAAAATTAACATTTAAGAATTGTACTTTGGTCAAAATTAAATCCAATGTATGTAAGAATTAGTCACTATTTTCTTTTCTTTTTTTTTCTTTTCCTTTCCCTCACCTCCTCCCTCCTTCTTTGTCTGCTCTCCCCTTCCCCCACACCCCACTGTGCCCTTAATTGTCACTGATTACCCTCATATCAAAGTTGAATACATAGGATCCATACTTCTCCATTCCTGTGATGCTTCACTAAGAATAATGTGTTCCACCTCCATCCAGGTTAGTAAAAATGCTGCAAAATCTCCATTTTTAAATGGCTGAATAGTATGCCATGATATACATATACCACAACTTGCCAATCCATTCCTAGGTTGAAGGGCATTTAGGCTGTTTCCACATTTTAGCAATTATAAATTGAGCTGTGATAAACAGTCTAGCACAAATGTCTTTATAATAAAAGGCTTTTTCCCCCTCTGGATAGATGCCAATAATGGGATTGCAGGATCAAATGGGAGGTCTAGATGGAGTTCTTTGAGGTTTCTCCATACTTCCTTCCAAAAAGGTTGTATTAGTTTTCAGTTCCACCAGCACTTTAAAAGTGTTCCTATCTCTCCACATCCACACCAGCATCTGCAGTTTTGAGATTTTGTGATATAGGTTATTCTCGCTGGGGTTAGATGATATCTCAGGGTGGTCTTAATTTGCATTTCTCTAATAATTAGGGATGATGGCCATTTTTTCATGGGTTTGCTAGCCATTCATCTGTCTTCTTGAAAGAAGGTTCTGTTCATCTCTCTTCCCCATTGATATAATGGATTGTTGGTTTTTTTTTCTTGTGGATTAAATGAATTTCTGTATAGATCCTAGATACTAAGCTTTTGTCTGATTCAATATATGCAAATATTACTTCTCATTGGGTAGGTTGTGCATTTGTTTGGTTGTTGTCTCCTTGGCTGTACAGAAGCTGTTTAGTTTAATTAAATTCCATTTGTTTATTATTGCTTTTGTTACTATTGCCATGGAATTCTTCTTCATAAAGTCTTTCCCCAGGCCAATATATTCCAGTGTTTTTCCAATTCTTTCTTTGAGGATTTCTATCATTTCATGATTTGAATTTAAGTCCTTTATCCATCTTGAATCAATTTTTGTGAGTGGAGAATGGTACCAGTCCAGTTTCAGTCTTTTACGTGTGATTATACAGTTCTCCCAGCACCATTTCTTGAATAGGGAGTCTTTCGCCCAGTGGACATTCTTCTTTGGTTTATTGAAGACAAGGTGGTTGTAAGTTGTTGGATTGATTTCCTAGTTTTCTATTTTATTTCAAATGTCTATGTCTCTATTCTTGTGCCAGTACCATGCTGCCTTGACCACTATGGCCTTGTAGTACATCCTAAAATCTGGTATGGTGATGACCCCAGCTTTATTTGTATTACTAAGAACTGCCTTAGGTATACGGGGTTTTTTCTGGTTCCATACAAAACCTAGAATCATTTTTTCCAAGTCTTGAAAATAGGATATTGGTATTTCAATAGGAAGGGTATTGAATCGGTAGATTGCTCTGGGAAGTATAGGGATTTTTTTTTTCTCATGGTTATCTTACTTTTTATTATGTATTATTTTTTTTTTCTTTTCTTTTTTTTTATTGAATCATAGCTGTGTACAATAATTCAATCATGGGGTACAGTGTACGGGCTTCAGATACAATCAGAGATTTTAACGATGTTGATTCTTCCCAGCCATGAGCATGGTATGTTCTTCCATTTGTTCAAGTCTTCTGCTATTTCCTTTCTTAGGGTTTCATAATTTTCTTTATAGAGGTCTTTCACCTCTTTTGTTAGGTGTATTCCTAAGTATTTCATTTTCTTTGGGGCTATGGTGAAGGGAGTTGTGTCCTTAATTAACCTCTCATCTTGGCTTGTGTTGGCATAAACAAAGGCAACTGACTTGTGGACATTGATTTTATATCCTGAGACACTACTGTATATTTTGATGACTTCCAAGAGTCATATGGTTCCATGTTTAGGGTTCTGCAAGTATAAGATCATATCATCAGCAAAGAGGGAGAGTTTGACCTCCTCTGCTCCCATTTGGATGCCCTTTATTGTCTTGTCTTGTCTAATTGTATTGGCTAGAACTTCCAGCACTATGTTGAATAGTAATATTGACAGAGGACAACCTTGTCTGGTTCCACTTCTAAGAGGGAAAGCTTTCAGTTTTACTCCATTTAGTAAAATATTAGCTGTGGGTTTGTCGTAGATAGCTTTGATCAGTTTAAAAAATGCACCACCTGTGCCTATACTCCTCAGTGTTCTCATTAGAAAAGGATGCTAGATTTTATCAAATGCTTTTTTTGCATCTTTTGAGAGGACTATATAGTCTTTAGTTTTGTTTCTGTTGATACAGTGAATAACGCTTATGGACTTGCATATATTAAACTAGCCTTGCATCCCTGGTATGAAACTTACTTGGTCATGATGTAGGACTTTTTTGATGATAAGTTGTAATCTGTTGGCTAGGATTTTGTTGAGATTTTTTGTATCTATATTTGTTAGTGAAATTAGTCTGAAATTCTCCTTTTTAGTTGTCTTTTCCTGGTTTTGGTATCAGGGTGATATTTGATTCAAAGAACGTGTTGGGAAAAATTCCTTCCTCCTCAATTTTTTGGAATAATTTTTACAGGATAAGAATAACCTCTTTTTGAAGGTTTGATAGAAT
>CAUYRH010122964.1:0-10095 GCA_963574655.1 Perodicticus potto | reverse complement strand
GTAAAAATTCAAATTATTTTGAAAAATGAAATTTATATATCTATATATACTTTTTTCTATATATCATCTCTGTTTAAGTCCATAATATTTTCTTAAAGGGGGAGACAAATTGTAAAATTTGTTAAACTTTGGCAATTTTGATAACTATTAGACACTATTAATACTTTCAATACAGAAAGTATTAGATTCAGAGACATTCTTCAAAGTGAAGGGGCACATCAAACTTTTACATTGTTTTCATTAAAAGACATGTTACTAGACACCACCAAATTTGGCCTTATTCATCCCTCCCCCACATTGTTGAACTTTTACCTTTTTTGTTTTTTTTTTTTCTGCTAAGATAAGTAATGGGGAGGAGAAGAATCCTGAGAATGCCTGGGGCAAGGTGAAAATGGGAAAACTTCCTAATTCTTCTCAAGGCTGTTAACTTCATTTCAGATAACTGGATGGTGAAAAGTTAAAGCAGTTGGGAGGAATTGATGGTTTCTGTGAAATACTAGGTATGTCCATCCTTACTCATGGCACGTGTAGTAATTTTCTGCTTAAAAAAGAGTATCTTGTAACTATTATCTATGTGCTAAATATTCTTGAACAATTAACAGATCCAGAAAGAAAAAAAAATGCTTTCTCTGTGTGTGTACCTATTGTATGTGCTAAACTTATTACAAAAATTTGTACTTTTTAACATGTCGGGGGCAGAGGGTAAAACCATGTTTTGACTTGCCAAAAATGGTGTTGTCAACCGGCACATTTAGCGCCCTGGTATTTCACTTCCTATCCATCTCTCCCCTCCCTGCAGTATACTTTTATCCCTTTGAAAGGGTGCCTTGTACAATTTTATATATTTTATCGAAGAGTTATTTCTTAAATCATTCTGAATTAAATTAAACATTTGTTTTATTGCAGTAAAAAAAAAAAAAGAAAAAGAAAGAAGCACTATGGTATTTCACTTTCATTTTGGTCATCTGGTATCTGAAATTCAATCCAATCAGGACATAATGGCAACTGCATGGGCATTATGAATCTAGGATTCTAAGTTTATACTTCATATCACTTATGTAATCTAACACAAGTTCAAACCTTCCTAAATCTTTTATTCATCTTAGAATAATAAAGATACCGAAAAGAGGGAGCCTATTCAAAAAATAATTTATTAATCATTATCCTCCCAAGAACATTCAAATGTACTTAAACCTATATTTGCTTACTTTTTAAATTTTAACTAGAATTCCTGAGCAGATTAATGCACCTAGAAGAGAATGTTTTCAACAAATCACTATTACTATTACTTTGAACAAATTACTATTACTGTTCCATTACTACTATGGAATAACTTTACAGATGAAAGTAATTGCATTTTAAATTTACAAATAGCCCAGCATGGTGGCTCAGCCTGCAGTCCTCAGCACTCTGCTGCTGAGGCAGGAGGATCCCATGAGCTTAGGAGTTTGAAATCAGCCTGAGAAAGACTGTCAGACCCTGTGTCACTAAAAATAGAAAAAAATTGAGTGTTGTGTGGGACTCCTGTGGTCCCACCTTCTTGGGTGGCTGAGGCAGGAGGATGGCTGGAACCCAGGAGTTTGAGGTTGCTGTGAGTTAGGCTGACACCGTAGCACTGTGGCCTGGGAAATGGAGTGACACTCTTTATAGAGTAGAACCTCTGTAAGTTGATCACCCTAGGGACTGTAACCAACTGGTCAACATGCAGAGGTGGTCAACATCTAGGCCTACTGTACTGATATGCACATGTGGTGCTTGTTTGGCCTGTGAAAATTAGGTCAACGTAAGGAGGTGGTCAATGAGAGGGGTGGTCAACATGGAGATTCTACTATAGTGGTTTTAAAAATAACTCATGATCTCATGTATTAGTTATAGGTTAGCATACATTCCACGCCATTCTTTATTCATCGTTTCATTTACAAACACTTGGTATGTATAGGATCCTGTGGTCGGTGTGCAGTCCAATGAGACACATTCTCAACTCTTCCTGTGTTTGCTTTATGTAATTGATTCTATTAGCTGTGGATAATATGATAAAATTGGGTTTTCGGGTTTACAAAACAACAACTCATTCACTGAATTCTTGCTTCCTCATGAGGCCAAATACTATATATATATATATGACATATATATGTCAACCAGTCTCTCTGACATTTGTATTTAATTACCACATGACCTGACACAGACAAATGTACTAAGGAACAATACATATGAAATTATTAGACAGGATAGCTCAGTAAGTCATAAATATTCCAGTATGAAAGAAAGCGCAAACAAGATTACAGGGGTATAAATGTCCCTAAGAGTCCTAGAGGTTTAACCAGAAAAAAAATTAAATTAGTTATTTTTATTAGTGACCCAAGATTTTCACAGTGATATTTTTCTTACTTAATGCTGCAAAACCATACACATATTTTCTCTTATAATGCCTAAAATAGCAATCCTGAATTCAAGCAACTATTACTAGAACTCACAGGATAGGGGTTCTCTGTATCTAGATTTCAACCAATTATAATATGACCTTAATTGTGCTTTTATCTCCCATTAGTGTAATAAAAACATCCTCTCAAGGTCTTCAAAGATTATCCAGTCAAATCAATTGGTCTTTTGAAATCTTAATTCATTAAACTACACTATACTAACTTTATAAATTTTTTTTGTCCTTTCTTGATCTACAGATTTCTGCTCTACTTTTAAATCACTTTTATCATCTAGATTGAAGTTTTTCCTCTTTTTTTCTTTCCTGCACATATTCCACAAGAGTTCAGTTTCAAATTCCTTCTCTTTTAGTATTCATTTCATTGACAATTTTATCCCTGGGTCAGTAAATTCCATGTTGATGACTCATATAAACATTTTCCTCAAATATCTGAACTAGGCTGAGTATTCTCCCGAGTTATTCCCTGAAATGAAAATATCCAACATAAAGTGGGGAAGACAGCTGTGATCCAGGAGCCAAAAATTGAAGTCCTTTTATTAGCTTAGGAAACATGGGCAAGTCACTTATTTCCTTAACTTTAATGCATTCATTGATAAATTGAAACAAAGAACATTTCTCTTAATATTATCATCCCAGGACCAGGAAAAGAAATGGAAGTGCTCAGACAGAAAATGTACGTCATTATTTAAGTATTTTGCCCAAAATAAATCTTATCTTCTAAAACAAACTCTCTCTTGATTTTTCTCACCTTTTCTTCCCAGAACAATTCTTTGTCTTTTGTTAAAAAACTAAATCCTTCTGATAATTCCTGTATTCCCCAGTCCATGCCTGATTCTCACTAACTTTGATTGAGCAAACATCTCTTAAATTGCCTCTTAGCCTGCAGACTTTCTCTGCTCTCTCTTGTTTAAAGGCCAACCCCATTTTAATCCTCTTAAAGCACAAGTATGGTCATGTCACTCCTGCATCTGAAAATGTTCAATGACCCTCTGTTAGAGAAGGAGTATTTCTGCTCAGCCTGGCATTTAAGGACCTTTACAAGACTATCTCAACCAGTCTCTCCTGGTTTATGTCAGAGAAAGCATCAGTTTTCTCTTCTAGTCAAGGTGGAGTGCAGAGATTCACTTCATGGATATTTTCTCATGCTTCTCACCTTGACACTCACAATGCATTGTAGCCCCATCCATCCCTATCCAGTCCATTTGTAATTGTGCGTAAACCATTCCTCCCTGCTTTTTGTGCTCAGGTAGAAATCATGCGATCAAAGAGGAGCCATAATGTACCTGGAAAGTCTACCAGATGCTGCAGGTGCACTAGATAATTTGTTCCAGGGAAGACCAGATATTATCACTTGATTTTACAGACAAGAATACTGAGGATTAAGAAAATCACATAGTTTTCTCAAACATGGAAAAAGTAAGAGAGGATTTTAATCCAGCTGTGTCGGACTTCAAAGTTGATGTTATTTCCTTTAAAGCAGCTGTTTTCAAACTGTTAACAGATTTAAAAGTACCAGGAGGTAAATTAGGTATAGAAAGAGTGAAATATGCAGGTTATATGCCTCACTACCCTGGCCCCAGAAACCAACTTCTCTATAAGAGAAAAAAAAGAAGGGGGGTGTAAAAGAAGAAAATGTATTTTGGGAAACTGTTTTAAAAATCTCCTGAAACTCTCTCATATGACCTACTATGCACTTTGCAAACACTATTCTTAAAGCTGTTGGCATTTTAAAATCCTACCTAATAGCAATTGCTGGCCATTACTTACTTATTACTTTGGAAACTAATTGAAAATAATTAATAGTGGCTTATTCATTTTTGTGTTGTTCATAAAACTGGCAACTCAATTATTTGTTAAATGTATAAATGAATTTGTCTTGATATGTAAGTATGGAATACATATATTACATATGTATTACATATAATACACATGTATTGCACAAAGGGATTATGTAAACTTGAAGAACATTATTGCCCTTTAATTTTATATATAGTTCCTTTAAGTTGCCTTTACATGTGCATAAGCTGCTTTTAAATGTACATAATTCAATCATAAAATGTTATTTTGTTGTTGAAAATACAGTGTAAATTACACACACTTTTTTTTTTTATTGTTGGGGATTCATTGAAGGTACAAAGAACTAGGTTACATTGATTGCTTTTGTTAGGTCGAGTCCCTCTTATATTGAGTCCTGCCCCCAAAAGGTGTGTCACACACCCTGACCCCCACCCCCTCCATCCTTCCCTCTCTTGCTCCCCCACTTTTTTTGTAAGTTAATGATATGTATTCAAATCTTAGAGCCACATAGTATCTTTAGGAAAAAAATTCATTAATTATAATCTGGCAGCTAGATACTAACTATCTAAAATGGACTGTAAGTTCTTTGCCCAAAGAATAGTGGGGTCCAAGCTTTCTAAAATAAGTCAGAAAGGGCCATCAGTATTCTGAATGTTTTGAACTTTTGTGAAGTAATATGACAGTAAATAAATATTTACTGAGCTACTTAGAGATGTTCCTGTGAATGCAGGTAAATTTTTATAAATTTATGTATTCTTAAAGCCTAGGCCAATATTGAGTTTATGTAGGCTCCCTCATTTATGTTTTTGGAATTAACTACTCATATTTTTTATAAGGAGAAATGCTTTTAAAGTTCAAAGAAAAAATATATAGTAAAAACTATTTAAAAATAATTTTAAAAGACTACATTTCCATTCTACATTTAACATGATTAAATTATTTCAAAGACAAGTTTTTATGTCTATTCTTGAGTAGTCCCCAAGAAATAACATGAAGCGTCATTTCAGTATGCTATGCCCCATGGAATATTTCAAATAAACTTGAAAATCAATTATAAGGAAATGGATGTTTTGCTGTTGTCAACACTCAGAAAGAGAATGGCACTTTCTATGACAATGCTAATGTAATTAAGAGCAGCTATGCATTGAAAAGGTGTTTCTCAAAACGCTTTATTATGAAACATACAAAAAGGATGTATAAAAATCTATTCTCTTCTCTCTATTGTGGATGTGAGATTTTTCCTCCTTTACCTTAGTTTATAACATACAAAGGAAAAATAATCTTGCATTCTGATATGTGGCATATAATGATGGTAATATGATTTAAATTTAACAGGAAGAGATATAAACAGGCCTATCCAAGCAAATCTAAGAAAGTAAACTAATGCTTTAAAAATAACAGTAAAATGCAGAAATTTGGGAAATAACGTAAGGAAACTACACTGGAAAATTAAATTGAAACATCTCTTAAATGCACTTTGCAAGCAATTCTTTTACTAGAATTATTTTTTCAGCTTTTTTTAAACTAGAATTATTAATTCAGTTGTTATTTTATCAGACTTAGAATTTTATTTGTATTTATCTTTGTTCATTTTTTACGTGGTCTTTGTTTCTAGTCCTTATCTTAAAAATTGTTATTGTTATTAAATTTTAAGCCTTTTAAATTCTGTGAAGTCAAAAAGTGGAAACCTAATTAACACATGTATATGTAAAAATAAAAAAAAGAATTTTATTTGTCTTTCTGTTTTTTTTTATGAGTATTCTAAATCTAGTATTCTTTTGAAGAGATTCTACCAGAGGTCATTTTCTCCTCTTGCAATATATTCTAATTGTTCACAAGCTAAAATATGATAATCTGCTTAACCAAATTAACCAGAAGAATGCTTCTATTTGAACTAACATTTTTAATTTTGAAATGCTAATTTTTATATCACCACACGTTCACGGAGTGTTTATTATTTTCCAGGCACTGAGGCTATAACGATCAACTCACAGTCTAGTGGCAGAATCCGTAGTCGGAGAGCAATCACGCCAATAGAGAGTGGGTCAGTGCTATGATTCTCTCTGTATCAAATGTACAGAATACAGACAAGAGGAGGACAGGAGGGGCATGTCAGAGGATTTTACATCTTCACAAAGGATACTTTGAAACCTTTCAAGGGCTATTCCAGATGTCAAAGTAGAGAAATACATACCCAAGAACAGCATTTAACAAAGTACGATACATTCAATACATTGGCAATGAAAGATGTTTGTTGGAGAATGATATTAGGTGAGGTTGTGAAAGATCTTAATTTTTTTAAGGCTTTATTGCTTTCTTTCACCAAAAAACTATGTTCATAAGTATTACAATTTCAGGGTCTCAATGATGCGCAGAGGTATGTCTCTCAATGCTAATGGCACGCTCTGAGATGGAGGACTCCTGTACAGTGTCAAATTTGCATACATTGTACCGTGGCACTGCTAATTTCCATATACAGTAGAAGCTCCGTTGTTGACACCGCCCTACATTGACCACCTGCTACGTTGACCAACTTTTCATAGACCAGACTTGCACCACGTGGATGTATCAGTACAGCATAGTAAGTAGTTTCTTATGTTGGTCACCTCCGTATATTGATCACTCTGTTACAGTCTCTTGGGTGGTCAATATACAGAGGTTCTACAGTGTTTTTAAGTGAATATTTTTAATTTGTTTTAAATTGATAAATAATAATTGTACATATTCATGGGGTACATACTGATGTTATAATAAATGTGTTCAAATCAGTGTACTTGGGATGTGCATCATTTCAATCATTTATCATTTGTTCGTATTGGGAAAGTTCAATATCTTCCTTCTAGCTCTTTGGGAATACACAATACATCATCGTAACTATGGTCATCCTAGGTGGTATAGAACACTAAAATTTATTCCTCCTATCTGCCGCTGGTTTTGTACCTTTTAACAAATTCCTCCTAATCTCACCCTTCTCCCTACTCTTTCCAGCCTCAGAGATCCTCTATTCTACCTTTTACTTCTATGTGCTTGTCTTTCTTTTTTTTTTTGGCTTCCGTATATGAGAACATGCAGTGTTTAACTTTATGGTTCTGGCTTATTTCACTCAACACAATGTCTTCCAGCTTCCACCATGGTTTTCATCTAATGATCCTACAAAAAACATGAGACATTGGCACAAGAATAATTACATCTAATTTATCAAGCACAGTGAAAATTGTGATTTAAAATAATAAAGCAAGAAATGGCACAGTTGGGGCTAAACCCTGGGCTTTCTGACTCTCAGGCTGACTTTCTTTCCGTAACAAAGTTCTCTTCTAGTTTCATCTTTGCAGGGTTTATATTCAGACACAATTATTCAATGTAAAAAAGGAGAAAACATTTTGGAGTCAAGTATATCCCGATTTGAATTGCAGATCTGTCCTACTTGAGAGACGGTGGACAGATTACTGAACTTCTGGAAACTATTTCTAATTGCACAGAGTGGGGTGCACCTTCCTGACTTACAATTGCATAAAATAGCTCATTCCCTGGCATATACCAAATACTAGTTCTTATTGTTATATGATCATTGTCATTATTATCGTTAATATTATCATAATAAAGTAAGCAAATTTAGAGAGAGGGCAAATTACTCTGGTTTGGACTGCTATGAAACATTATCAAACCTCCTTCAAGACACATTATACTCATCTGTTTAAATTAACTCTCTTCTATTATTAGCCATTAGTCTCTAAATTCCTCACAAATAAGTAAACATTTATTTCTGTATTCCTGATACTGAGTTCCATGGTTATTATAAAGTAGAGTTAAAACAAATTCAAGATGACTAAATAAATTCTTGTCATAATTGTGCAATATATATAAAATTGGTTTACATTTATTTTTTGATTAATTTGATGAATACTTTGTGGGTAAAATCTACGATCTCCCTGCCCTTTCCTTATAAGCAAATTAGCTCACCCTATCCCTATCCTACCAAACAAATTTGCTCACTATATCCCTACCCACAAATTTGTCCCCACCAGTGAAGGATGAGTTTACCAGATAAAGATTTGAAGGGGAGACATGGTATAATCATTTACATAAAGATCTTAAAAACTACATTTGAAATTTAGCTGACTACTATCTTAGAATTCAAAAAAATTTAAATAATATCCCTAGAAAATGTTTCTTTTATTCATAACCTTATAGAAAAGACTATTTTTAAAAAATAGTTTTGCCAGAAATTGCAAAGATGCATACATATGTGGGCTCTTAGTGAACTCCAATATTCAAGACTGCTAAAAAAAAAATAAAAATAAAACTGACAGTAATAGAGCAGCTCTTCTTTTTATTCTGACTCCTACATATGTAGTCACTTTTGCAGAACCTTGGAAGTTACCTCAGTTACGCTTGATGGCAGAAATATTTGCAAAACACCCAGTGTGATAAAAGTTTTTGCTGGTATCTAATAAAGTGAATTTTTTGTTGTTTGAGATTTGAAATGAGATTTATCATTTGTAGAATGTGGGAAATCATAGAGCCTATGTATTCATGGCAATACATATATCATTTCTCTAAATTACTAATAATGTAATTTGTGCAAACCTCAGGCCTGAGACAATTTCAATTTGTACCTGAAGATGTAATATTTTAATACTCTATAAAGAATCTCTTGGTAGGATATAATCTTCCTTTGTTTCAGTTACTGTTCACTTTGAAAATTCTCATGTACAATCCAGCAATAGAGATTCAAATTAAAGATGCTCTAAGCCAGTGGTTCTCAACCTTCCTAATGCTGCAATGTATTTTCATTGTTACAAAAGGGTCGTGACACCCAGGTTGAGAACTGCTGCCTAAGCCAAGACAAGAAAAAGCAAATATACACCTGAATATGAATATGCATTGAAGTGATAAAATTAGAGACCTGATTTGTCCAGTGTTACCTGAACGGGTCGTACATGTGTAATTGGGTTTAGACCTGTGAAAGGGGACAACCGCCTATGGTTGGTCACTAGGAAATGGAAAAGAGGCATTACTTTTCAAATGTTTTCACTGAAGCGTTCAGGGGTAAGAAAGACCCTAACGTGAACAAAATCCCATTTATACATTAGTACCATTTAGTTGATCAAACTGTAAATATTATATTTGCAAGCTGAAAGAAAATCTCTGGTAAATGAGAAAAGAAAAATTTTGATTGAAATGCGAACACGGACAAGAGAGGAACAGAATGAGGGTGTGCTTATTATGAACGCACCTTTGATAGTAACTCAAAGTGTAGTGGGAAGTAAAGGGAAGAAAAGAGCTAAGCAAAACCTTTAATTCTTTTTTTTTTCCAAGCTCTTTAATTATGACAATGGTGCTTTATTTTATTTTATTTTTTTAATTTTTGTATTATTGTTAAATCATAGCCATGTACATTAGTTCAAACATGGGGTACAATGTGCTAGTTTAATATACAATCTGAAATATTTTCATCAAACTGATTAACATAGCCTTCATGGCATTTTCTTTTTATTGTATGAAGACATTAGTCTTCTGCATTTAGTAAGGTTCGCCTGTACCCTTCTAAGATGCACCGTAGGTGTGGCCACTCCAATTAACCTCCCTCCACCCTAACCTCCCCCCCTCCTCCCCTCCCTTGCCCATTTCCCCATATTATTGTGCTATAGTTGGGTTATAGCCTTCATATGAAAGCTATATATTAGCTTCATAGTAGGGCTGAGTACGTTGGATATTTTTTCTTCCATTCTTGAGATACTTTGCTAAGAAGAATATGTTCCAGCTCCATCCATGTAAACATGAAAGGGGTAAAGTCTCCATCTTTCTTTAAGGCTGCATAATATTCCATGGTGTACATATATCACAATTTATTAATC
>CAUYRH010122963.1:0-26302 GCA_963574655.1 Perodicticus potto | reverse complement strand
ACACTGGCGCCTTGCTGTCTCCTTCCCCTGCTCTTTTTGCTGGTACATTTCATGGATGGCTCCTTGCTGTCTTCTCTTCCTGCACATCTGACTGGTCAATGTCATGTCAGTTTCCAGGGCCTGGGTCTTCATTGGACAGCTGGCTGTAACTGACGAAGACCCACGCCCTAAGAAGTTCCAGCAAAACAATTCCCTGGGACTACATAAACCCCTGAGCAGAGAGCTCAGGGGCAGACCTCGGCTGGACCTCAGAGAGGGAACAGGAGATCTTGTTCCTCTCCAAGTAGACCTCGGCTGGACCTCAGAGAGGGAATAGGAGAGCTTGTTCCCCTCCTGGGTCCTCTTTGCCTGGAGGTCTGGTTTTTCTTGTACTTCTAATTTTTCTTTCTTGTAAATAAATCCTGACTTATCACTACTCTTGTGGTCTGTCGATTCCTTCTTTGAATCGCCGAGACCAAGAGCCTAAAATTCCGGCATCAACAGCGCACAGCAACTTTTTGGGCCTAGGCAAGTCTCTTGTGTCAGCCTCCTGAGTACCTGGGACCACAGGCGTCCGCCACAATGCCCAGCTATTTTTTGTTGCAGTTTGGCTGGGGCCTGGTTTGAACACCCTTGGTATATGGGGCCAGTGCCCTATTCACTGAGCCATAGGTGCCACCTGATAATACTCATCTTAATAATTTCAGCAGCAGCAGCAGCAGCATCAACAGACAGTAAAATGGTATTACACCTGAGGTTTTCTTTTCTTTTATTTTATCCGAAGAAACCGTATGAGTAAGATACAACCTGCAGCCTCAGTGTGCAAAACAGATGAAGCCAAAGGTACAACTGAAAAATTGAGTCAGAAGATAACAGAGATTCTCTCTCTCTTTCCTTTGTTTTATATGAAGGTGCCCATTAAGAGACCACCATAAAACATTAAGGCTCTTAACAGTATGCCTTAGAAAAATTGCACGAATGAATGTCATTTTGCTGAAAGAGTTGTAGGCAAGGTATAACGAATTTAGAAACCATAAGGAAACTACCCAGTAAACTAGGTACAAAACAGTTGATTCTTGTTATTTTCTGTAATCAATAATTACACACAGTGAATTAATGAACCCTGAACCATCACTCCTTGGGAAAACATAGGACTGGGATCTTGTGAGCATCCAGGCAACTTCTCACCAACTGATCAATACCTAACTCTGTTTTATGTGTGTTTCTGATTAAAGACTCGTTATTTAATTTATGCTGTTGACTCATTAATATTAAACTCACAATGAATGCTAGTATAATTCATGCATGAATGAAGTTTATCTAACATATGCATTTCTATGGAAAATACTTCATAGCCTTCCTACACTTAGGAACACTGGACAGCACTTCAGCACTATGTTTGGGGGCCATTGTAAATAGAAAAATTGCCTTAAAAAAGTGCAAAACAGAAAGGGAAATGTGGTACTAAGGAGATCACTACACTTGTTCACAGTATGAGAGCTGAAATAAAAAGGGAGAGCATGGCATTTTTAGAACTCACCTCTGAAGAAAGGCATCTGGTGACTCAACTTTTTCACTGATTTTCATGCTTTCAGATAATGAAGAAAGCATCACTGAGTATTGATTTGGGTGTCTGCAATATATTTTAGTGATAGTTAAATTAAAAAAAGAAACAGAATCTATGAATAATGAGCAAAGATTATCATTGCTTCAATGACTCAGGAATGAAAATCAGGATGTTTAATGTTGACTGCACCTTAATGCAACATTATTCAGCTCCTTAAGAGAATACAAAGAGAGCCCTGGTAGAAGCTTTCTCTTTTAAATTATAATTACTCTTTAATAATAGAAAATTAATCATAGCTTTGTTAAACTTGGGAAGTATGAAATAAATCATAATCACCTGTAATCCCAACAATTAAAAAATCAATACTAAAAAAATGTATTCCAGTTTCTCATTTCAGGATACAACAAAATCTGGAAACCTTTTCACCCCTAAATATCATGGGCTGAACAACTTTACAACATATAACAACTTAAAAATAGAACTTTTTGGCAGCTAAATTCATGGCCTAAGATGAAAAAACTGTATGTCTACTCAATGAACTACTTTTAGATATTCACAAACTTCCTACATTTTGCTATTTCAGTGGCCTGGGATGAGCAAACTCCAATGAGATGTTGAACGTAGCCTGTCTTTATAATACAGTCCTATAAGAGGCAGTCATGCCTGTGTTTACCAAGGTCCCATCCATAAAACAAACCCAGGCCAGGCAGTGCAATGGTGAGGAACTCACTTAAAATTAGGAACTAGTTACAAATCTACTTTCAAGAACCTATTTGAAAGATAAATGGGGCAATAAGAAATTCACAAAAACTTGAAGCTGCTATCCCCACTTGTGTTCAAAAGACAAAATAGGAGACAGTGGTATCATCTGCTAAGAATTAAGGTTGAACTGCTGAATGGGAGGTAGGATTACAGTCAGATAGTATAGTGGAGACTTAAAGCCACAAAGATTTCCAGCGAGAGATAGACATAATAATACTCTCACTACTATCTTTGCCTACCTGCAACCTCCCTCAATGTTCCTCCTTTGTTCTTCACTTTCCTGTTCTGAGGAGAGCAAGGAAAGACAGGGGAAGAAATTAATAAGAAAACAGATGGGTGAGGTACTTCACAACCCTTCAAAGAGTTTGGAAAACCTAAAAAATTTGCCTACTATGCACATTATCTCATTCCAGCATTGCTCAAAAGAATGATTAAACCAATTCGTAAAACTACTTAAGTGGGATATAAGAAAGCTCATTTCTTTATACGTATGCTTACAATACTTGTAAATATTATTTTGAGATTTAGTTTTCAAATTGGTGGGCAGAAGAAGAAATCTAGTATCTATTTTCACTTTTTTTTTTTAGGTGCTTACTATTGTGGCTTAATACTATCTCCACTTATTTTTTTAGGACATTATATCTCCCAGTAAAGTCTTTTTAGTTCTCTTCATGTGAGCCCTAAACATTACTTATTAAATTTGTTCTTAGAGTTCTGTTGTGAGAGGAAATTGCCTCCTATTACTAGTTTCTAAGGGGTTATTATTTTTTAATTATAATTTTAATTTGAAAAGAAATACCAGATCTTCATAAAAGCTGAAAAATTAATATATATTATTTATATATATAAATATAAATATATATATATATATATATGAGACAGAATCTCACTGTGTTGCCCTCAGTAGAGTTCAATGGCATCACAGCTCACAACAACCTCAAACTCTTGGGGTTAAGAGATTCTCTTGCATCAGCCTCCCAAGTAGTTGGGACTACAGGCACCCACTATAATGCCCAGCTATTTTTTTCTTGTAGCTGTCATTGTTGTTTAGTAGGCCTTGGCTGGGAAGCCCCAGTGTATGTGGCCAGCACCCTAACCACTTAGCACAGGAACTGAACCCTGAAAAATATTTCAAGTAGATTTTATAATTTCTGTACCTTAAGTCAAATTTTTTCTTTCTTTTTTTTTTTTTTAGCATTTTAACTATGCCTTTATAAGTATCAGGGGCTATCACCTTGAATATTTGTGAATGCGTATTTTAACAAAAAATACATTTTCATAAATACCTACAGAATACTGATCAAATTAAGAAAGTTTAACACTGTTAAAAAGCATTATTCATATTGAAACTATGGTCAATTTTATAGTACCTTTCTTTATGCACCCCCCTTCATTTTTCCAAGTAGGCACATACACTTCTTTACTTGTTGGTCCTTCATAACACTGATCTTTTATTTTTCTTTTAATTTCCAATTATTTTGAGGGTACAAATGATTAGGTTACACTGTTCTCATTTGTTAGGTAAGGTTCCTGTTGTAGTTGTGCCCCCTACCAGGGAGGTGTGCCATATATCCTTACATTGTGCCCATTAGGTGAGAGCACACTAACTCCCCTCCCTCCCCCTCCTAACTCTCCCTTCTTTGTCCTTTCCACCACTTGGATTAAATTGAGTTTTTCTCTGTCGTGGGCCTGCATTAGTTCATCTACTGGCTTAATATTACTGTTGAATAGGTTGGATACTTGCTTTTCCATTTTTGCTACTTCATTAAAGAGAATGTTCTCCAACTCTATTCAGGTTAATACAAATAATGTAAACTTCATCTTTTTATGTCTGAATCGTATTCCATAGTATACATATACCGCAGCTTGTTAATCCATTCACGGGTCAAGGGGGACTTGGGTTGATTCCACATCTTAGGCATTGTAAATTGAGCTGTGATAATCAATCTAATGCAAATGTCCTTATGAAAAAATGATCTTTTTTTTCTTCTAGGTAGACACATAGTAATGGGATTTGGGGATTAAATGGGATGTCTATTTTGAATTCTTTAAGGATTCTCCATACTTCTTTCCAAAGAGGCTGCATTAGTTTAAAGTCCCACCAACAGTGTAAAAGTGTTCCTCTCTGTCCACATCTGTGCCAGCATCTGCAGCTTCGTGACTTTGTGATGTGGGCTGTGTTCACTGGGGTTAGGTGTTATCTCAGAGTGGTTTAATATCCATTACTCTGATGATTAGGGATGATGAGCATTTTTTCATGTGTTTCTGGCCATTCATATGTCTTCTTCGGAGAAGACTCTATTCATGTCTCTTACACAGTGACAGATGGTATTGTTTGCTCGTTTTTATTGATTAATTTCAGTTCTTTGTAGATTCTAGTTTTTAATTCCTTGTCAGGTGTGTAACATGCAAATATTTTTTTTCCCACTGTAAATGTTGTCTTCTTGCTTTAAGTGTTGTGTCCTTTGCTTTACAGAAGATTTTTAGTTTAATTAAATCCCATGTAATTATTTTTGTTATCATTGCCATTGCCAATGCAGTCTTCTTCATAAAATCTTCCCCAAGGCCGATATCATCTAGAGTTTTCCCCACACTTTCTTCTAGGAGTTTTATCATTTTGTGTTTTAGATTTAAATCTTTTATCCTATACATTGTTAGTCAATTTTTGTAAGTGGTGAGAGGTGAGGGTCCAGTTTCAGTCTTTTACATGGGGTAACCCAGTTCTCCCAGCACTATTTATTGAATAGATTTTCCTTTCCCGAGTTCATGCTTTTGTCTGGTTTATCAAAAATCAGATAGTAATGGATATACATATTCTTTTGATGGATATATTTGATGGTAAAGATGGTAATGCATCTTTAGCTCACTACATTTTATATGTCTTTATTTTTGTGCCAATACCATGCTTTTTTTTATCATTGTTTTAACCCAAAGTCTGGTAAAGTGATGCCCTTGCGTTTGTTTTTATTACTAAGAATTGCATGTGTATACAGGGTATTTGTTGGTTCCATACAAAATAAAGAACTATTTTTTTCAAGTTATTCAAATTACAATGTTAGTATGTTAGGGAGGATTGCATTAAATCTGTAGATTTCTTTGGGTAGTATAAACACATTAACAATATTAATTCTTCCAGCCAAGAGCATGGCATATTCTTCCATTTGGTAGTGTCTTTTCCTCTTTCTTTTCTCAGAGTTTTGTAGTTCTCTCCATAGAAATCCTTTACCTTTTTCTGATGGATATATTCTCAGACATTTCATGTTTTTGAAGCTACTATGAAGGATATTGTGTCCCTGATTTGATTCTCAGCTTGATTGTTATTGGTGTATACAAAAGCTACTGATTTATGGACATTGATTTTATACCCCGCAATGTTGCTGTATATCTTAATCACTTCCAGGAGCCTTGTGGGTAAATCTCTGGGGATTTCTAAGTACAAGATTATAAAATCAGCAAAGAGTGAGAGTTTGACCTCTTCTGCCCCCATTTGAATGCTCTTAATATTCTCTTACACTAATACAGTCTCTTTGGAAAGAAGTATGAAGAATCAGCAGAGAACTCAAATTAGATCTCCCATTTGACCCCACAATCCCACCACTAGGCATCTACCCAGAGGAAAAAAAATCATTTTATCATAAGGACATTTGCACTAGATTGTTTATTGCAGCTCAATTTATAATTGCCAACATGTGGAAACTACCTAAATGTACATCATTTCAGGAATGGATTAACCAACTGTGATATATGCATACCATAGAATACTATTCAGCCATAAAAAGTTGGTGACTTCACATCTTTTGTGTTAACCTAGATAGATCGAGCTGAAACAAATTCTTTCAGTAAAGTATCACAAGAATGGAAAAGCGAATATTCTATGTACTCTATACTAAGCCAGTATATCATCTAATTCATGCCCACATAGGAGAAAAACTCATTTTAATTTAAGTTTGGGGGAGGATAAAGAAGAGAAAAGAGAGGGAAGCAGTGTTTGGGGTGCTCCTACTGAATGGGTACAATGTCGGGGTGTATGTTATACCTTATGGATGCAGCACATTGCTACAAAATGAACTCTACCTAACAAATTCTAATATTGTTATTTGGTTGTTTGTAACCTCACAGTAATCTGAAATTAAAAAAATATACATAATTGATTGCACTGGCTAGACATTTCAGCACAATGTTGAAAAGTGGTGACAATAGGGGATATCATTGTCTGGTTCCAGTTATAAATGGAAAAGCTTCCAGTTTTATTTCATTTCATGTGATATTGGCTGTGGATTTCTCCTAATTGGCTTTTATCAGTTTTAGAAATGTCCTGATTATGCCTAATTTCTTTTCTACTTCCTAGTAGAAAAGGCTACTGAATTTTGTCTAATGTTTTTTCTGCATCTAGATAGTCTTTGTTTTTGCTTCTATTTATGTGGTGAATTACACTTATCAATTTGCTTATGTTAAACCTGCCTTGTATCCCTGAGCTAAAACCTACTTGATCATGATATCTGTGTTTTCTTTATATGCAGCTGCATTCTATTTTCTAGGATTATATTGAATATTTTTACATCAATATTCTTTAGTGAAATTGGTCTGTAGTTTTCCTATTGGGGGAGGGGGTTCTTTCCTGGCTTTGGAATCAGGGACATGTTTGCTTCATAAAGCATGTTGCAGAGGATTCCCCTCTTATCAATATTTTGGAATAGGTTCTGCAGTATAAATATAAGTTCTTCTCTGAATGTTTCATGGAATTCTGGTCTTAAGCCATCTGGTCCAGGGCTTTCATTTTCTTGCTAGCTTTTTTATTATTTCTTCAATTTTGGTGACTGATAGTGGTATGCTCAAGAGATCTACTTCTTCCTGGTTAAGTCTAGGGAGGCTGTATTATTCCAGGAATTGGTCCTCTTCCTCCACATTGTCAAATTTCTGGCAGTAGAGTTTTTGGTAGTAATCAGAGATGATCTTTTGCATTTCTGCAGTATTTGTTGTTATTTCCTCTTTTTCATTTCTGATTGAAGTTATTAAAGATTTTACTTTCTGTTTCTAGTGAGTCTTACCAAAGGTTTATTGATTTTATTTATCTTTTCCAAGAACAAGTTCAGGGTTAACTGCTATATAGAGAAGGGTGGTCTTGATCATCAATCTGTCTATATTTGTACAAAACAGTACAGTTGTGTTTCTTGGCTCAGTTTGGTCTGATTCTGTTACTGTAATCCTTATCTTCTTTTTCTTAATATGCTTGGGGGAATCAGAAATATTCTTTTCCATCCTTTTCTGGTCTGTTAGTATTTCCATTTTGTGTTGTGTTATCTAAAAGTTACATTTGTCATAAAAAGAGATCACAGTTTAGAACACCGGCAAAGGTCTTAAAAGCCAGCTGTTCAACCTGGCCTTATAGTCAAGAAAGTTTGCATTTCTTCCCAAACCACTGTCAATTTCAATGCATTTCACTGTGAGTCACTGCATAAATTCCTTTTGCTACTGTGATAACACATCATCACGAATTTGGCTGCTTAAATTATCTGGCAGTTCTAGGAATCAGAATTCAAAAATAAGTTTCATGGTGCCAAAATGAAAGTGTTAGCAAGATTATGTTCATTGCAGAGTCCATGGAGGGGCATCCATTTCCTCGTATTTTTCAGTTTCTGAAGGCAATCTACTTCTTGAACTTTTGGTCCATTCTATTATCTTCAAAGGCAACAGTATAACATTTCAAATCTCTCTCTAACCCTGATCCTCTTAACTCACTATCACTTTTATAACAATCCTTCTGATTGCTTTGGGGCATCAGGCATAGTACAAAATAATTTTCCCATCTCAAAAGCATTAACATAATCACATCCACAAGGTACTTTTTGCTATGTAAGTCAATATACTCTAAAAGTTCCAGAAATTAGGATGAAGACATCTTTGGGGAGTTATTATACTGACTAGCACAGTCATTAATATAACTAAATGAAACTCTCTTTTTCTCTTGATCTTCTTCTGTCCTGACAACTTAACTTTGATGATATGTGTTCTTTCTGGTTTTCTTTTTGATGAGGGGATGGAAGTGGGGCTTAGATTATCAAGATTACCTTGATAGGTGGCCAACTGTCAGACTAGAACCCAAGACATAAAAGCATCACTTTTGTTTGGTTGCTGATCTCATGATATCTAATTCTAAATATAAATGTAACTCTAATTACCACCTCCAGGAATATCTCCTTCTTGTATGCACTCTTGTTGCAATGCTAATTCTTGCACCCATCTCTCTAAATGGCATAACTTCACCAAGAAGGTGAAATGGCTAGGACCCATTTCTAAAATGGTTGGGGGCTTCAATAGCCACTCTTAGGAACATTTGACTCAAACAAAATTATTCATTTGAAAGTTACCTGGAAAAGAAAGAAGAGAGATTTCTCAAGCCCCAAGGTAAGCATTTATTTCATTGGTATATATTGGCCTCTAAATAAAATTCTGAGTCAAAATTTTTAAATAAAAATAATTTTTTGGCCAAAACTAATGGAAAATTTGATAGACTCAAGCAATCCCAAAGCAATTCAACAAAATAGAATACATTCCTAGTAAATCTTCTCACTTTTTTTCCTTCAGTTGACACCCTGCATCCAATTCTCCCTCGGTATACCCAATTATACTTTTGAGATCTCTCCTTCCACACCTTTCTTTACTCATCTTGCCTCTTTTTCTTGTCCAAGATTGTTGTCTTCTGCTACTATCCTAATAGCTTCAAAACGCAATTGCTTTTGCCCATCCTGAGATGGGATCTCTTGTTCTTTTCTCGTAAATACGTTGGAGTTCTCTGTTGAATACCCGATTCTATCTGCCAATGCTATCTCCCTCTCTTTTACTGTTTTCTGCCTAGGAAAAAGTAAATAAATAACTTCTATCCTAATTTTTGGAGAAATCTTTCTCAAAACTCTTGTGTGTGGTAGCTCTTTTCCAACAGAATTTTACTTACAGACTGAAATCTGAATTTGTTTTTTTTTTTTTTTTTTTTTTTAGACAGAGCCTCAAGCTATCACCCTGGATAGAGTGCCATGGCATCACAGCTCACAGCAACTTCCAATTCCTGGGCTCAAGCGAACTTCCAATTCCTGGGCTCAAGCGAGTCTCCTGCCTCCGCCTCCCAAGTAGCTGGGACTACAGGCGCCCGCCACAACGCCCGCCCATTTTTTGGTTGCAGCTGTCATTGTTGTTTGGCGGGCCCGGGCTGGATTCAAACCCGCCAGCTCAGGTGTACGTGGCTGGCGCCTTAACCCGTTGAGCCACAGGCGCCGAGCCTGAAATCTGAATTTGATGTAATTTTAACATGTTATGGAGTATTATCCTTGTTTTGTTTTTTTAACCATTTAAAAATATAAAAATCACTCCTGACACACAACTGTACCCAAACCAGGCTTGACAAATGTGTAGTACAGTCCCTGGACCAAATCTGGCCCACCACCTGTTCAATGCAGTTCTATTAGAACAGTGCCTTTCTCATTCATTTACATATTGCCTTTTGTTCTACAAGTGCAGAATTGAGTAGTTGCAACAACAAAGTAAAATGTATATTATCTGGCCCAAAAAATGTCTGCTGATCTCTTAACTAGACTCCAGAGGAGGAGAATAAACCTATAAAGGTGCTTCATATGTTTTTACAAATGACTATAAAGGTGGTAAAACTGGGTGTAGAATCTCTTGTGTACAAATCAGGGGGTTAAGAGACAATAACTACAAAATAGGGGATGGATAATTAATTTTGTTAGGATGCAAAATTCCATCCATTGAAGTTTAAGAAAATTACAATTAAAATCGATACACATCCAGAGCATGTATATCATATTTTCTGTGAAATGCAGCCCAAGCTGAAAGATATGGATTTAGGAATCAGGCTGATGTGCCAAGTAGAAACTAGCCATTGGGCTAGCCTTTTCTCTATAGGATGAGTTGAATGCTTCTGGAAATGCATTCAGGATTTCTGTTCAATCTCATTGGGTTAAGGAGAATATAACAATCTATCAAATTTATGAACCAAGTAAATGTTAAAGATTAAATGAAAGTGATTACTTTTAACACACAAAAAAATCCTAGATTTCTGAGTGAATATTCTACATGTACAAGGACTGTCCAGAAAGTATCCAGCCATTGTTAACACTATTTTTCATATTACAAGGTTATACATTTTCTGGACAACTGTTCTATAAGTTCTATTTGAAAGCAGAATTGATTTTAAAGTAACCTTAATAAACTGAATATTAATTTCAATACAGGTAGCTATTTCTTAACATCATCAAAATAGTCATCTAACAAACTTATTGAGCATCTATCATGGATCAAGTAATATTTTAGATGATGAGAATATAAACAAAAGTTCTAGTGTTCAAAAAAATTACATTAGTGGACCATTGATAATCAATAAAAAGATATACAATTTGTTAGATGGTCATAAAGAAAAACACCATCTATGCCAGGCACAGTGGCTCGTGCCAGTAATCCTAGTGCTCTAGGAGGTCAAGGTGGGAGGATCATTTGAGCTCAAGACCAGACTGAACAAGAGTAGGACCGTATCTCTACCAAAAATAGAAAAATTAGCCAGGTGATGTGGTGGCCACTATGCATGTTGTGGCAAGTACCTGTAGTCTCAGCTACTCAGGAGGCTGAGACAGGAGGAAGGCTGAGGCTTTAACCCAGGAATTTGAAGTTGCTATAAGCTAGGCTGACACCATGGCACTTTAGCTTGGGCAACAGAGTAAGACTCTGTCTCAAAACCAAATCAAACCAAACCCAAACCACCATTTAAAAACTCAAGTGTGAATGTATGTTCCAACCTTAACAACAAGAAGAACCTGAATAACCTATAAAATCATAACTCTTCTTGAGTCTGACAGAGACCTAAGGTCTCAGGGCAATTACTTGGCTTGAAATCTAAGGAAAGACTGGCACCTCCAAGGAGAGGTGGGACATGGACACCAGCTCAGCTGTGGCAGAACGTGAGTGTCACACAAGCATTTAAGAAATTAGCTACAAATTTTAATGAATTGCTAAAAACCAGGTGTGGCATAGAGTAACAGAGTAGAATCCCTGAGAGCTGCAGATATCAGAGGATCTCACACCCACTTGGGTGGGAAAGATTGGAGGGAGACTGGAGACAGCCTTCCTTGGTGGTGTGGGCCTGTAGGAGAGCAGGGCCACTGCAAGAATGGCAGGAAGACTTGCCAGTCCTTCTGCCTAGTGAACAAAAGCCTTTAGTAAGAAGTTTAGTAAACCCTGTTGGCCCAGGGTACTGCATCTAGGGAAGAGATATAATAAAAACCCAGTACTCACAGGTAAGGGTAGGAAATCTGGGCCCAGTATATTAGAGATAGAGGTCTCCTACTAGGGGGAGAGGGATAGAACCACTGAGAAAGGCCACTTCTTAAGACACAGGGACCCAGAGCTGCCTAAGACGGGCTGGAGCCTCTCTTCGTTCCCTTCAACCAGGCTAGCGAGCACTAAGTAACAAGCAAAAGCAGTTTCCTGGTGAGGGGAGGAATAACAGCGTGAAAATAAACCCATCTGAGGTTTAGGCACATGAGAAAAGGCTTAATGATGAGGACAGAGCAAAAACACTCAGAAAAATACCCCAGAACCTTTAGAAGAGCCAACTACATGCTGTCTAAAATAGGTGCACCTTAACTATAAAAATATATAATACATAAGTTGCAAGTATTATTAAAGGATAGAAAGAGATACACCATAGCAAATAGTAAGCATAACAAAGCTATGTAGCAAACAATGGCAATCAATGTAACCTAATTCTTTGTACCCTCAATGAATCCCAAACAATAAAAAAAAGCTATGTAGCAGTATTAAAATCAGTCAAGATAGGCCAGGCGTGGTGGCTCACACCTGTAATCCTAGTACTCTGGGAGGCCCAGGCAGGTGGACTGCTTGAGCTCAGGAGTTTGAGACTAGCCTGAGAAGAGTGAGACCCAGTCTCTAAAAAACAGCCAGGATTTGTGGTGGGCACCTGTAATCCCAGCCCCTCAGGAGGCTGAAGCAAGAGGATCACTAAAGCCCAAGAGTTTGAGGTTGCTGTGAGCTAGGCTGACACTATGGCACTCTAGACTGGCCAACAGAGTGAGACTTTGTCTCAAAAACTAAACAAAACAAAAAAAAAACTGACACAACTATAAAGAGAAATAAGTAAATCCACAACCACAACTAGAGATCTTAACATACTCTCAGTTATTGATGGGACAAATAGACAAAAGTACAGAGAAGATCTGAATGACACTACCAGATCCCATCAATATTTATAAAACTTAACTGATATTTATAGAATACTATCCCCCAAAACTTCAGAGTACATTTTCCCCTAAGTGTACATGTAAAGTTCACCAAGATAGACCATAGGGTGGAACATTTAAAAAGTTTAAATATATTTCAGAAGAATAAAATCTTATAGTTATCTATCCATAATAGTAATCAATTAGAAATAAATACAAGATATCTAGAAGAGCCCTATGAATTTTGAAATTGAACAACTCACATTTAAACAACCCATGGGTCAAAGGAGAAATCATAAGAAAAACTAAAATACTTAAATTGAATGAAAAAAACACAATATATAACAATTTGTAGAACATAGCTTTATAAAGCAATTAGAGAAGAAATTTATAATATTTATACCAGAAACAAGGAAAATCTTAATCAGTCTAAAACTCTACTCTTTGGGGAGCTAGAAAAAGAGAAGCACAGCATATTTGCTGTAAGTAGAAGAAAGAAATAAAATTATGAGCAGAAATCAATGAAATGGAAAATAGACAAATAATAGCGAAATCTAGTAAAAACAGCAGCAAATTTAATTTTAACAAGTCAACAAAAAGGATAACATCTAACTATTCTGGGTCAATAAAATAGGAGAAAAGACACAAATTACCAATTTCCAAAAGGAGGGACTCATAATACATATATGGTTCACTAATTTTCAATAAGATTGTAAAGATCATTTGGTAGAGGAAAGATGTGTCTTTCCAATAAATGGAGTTGAGAATACTGGATACCCACATCCAAAAGAATGAAGTTGATGCCTATCTCACGTCATACATAAAGATGAACTCAAAATGGAACACAGACCTAAATGTAAGAACTAAAGTTATAAAACTTTTAGAAATAAACACTTTAGGATTTAGCCATACCAACTGCCTGCCTTAGAAAAAATGTAAGCAGAGTATCTTAAAAGATTTTTGTATTTCAAACTCAAATAAGGCTCAATTGGTGGAGTTTTACAGAAAATCAAACAGGACATGGATGTTGGAAACATAGAAGAAAAATATGTTAAATCTGTCCCAAGGACTTTACATCTGCTGTTACCTTAGGTTAGAATATTTCTCACCTCACTTTCCCTGATCCCAAATTTAGGTTAGACCCTTCCTCACCATAACCTGTTGCATAGCACTGAATTTCTTCATAACATTAAACATCCTTCATTGTGATGATGTGTCCATTATCAGTCTTTCCTATAGGTGATAAGCTCCAAAAAGGCAGAGGCCAAGTCTTTCTTTCCATAGATGTATGTCCAATGCCTAGCACAGAGACTGGCACATGGTAAGTACTAAATAAATATCCGTGACTGAATGGAGGGACTCTAGTATTGACCTGAACTCCCTTCATTTTCTCTATCCTGAGACCACATACCTGTAATGCAGGGAATCTGAGGGTTGGCCTATAGGCCAGAGCAACTCACATCCCACCCTCCTGTCTGTGCCCCCAGGGAAATTGTAGAGAAGCAGAAAGTCACCTTGTTGTAGGCCAGGCTAAGGTACCTCAGCTCCGGGAAGGGTGGGGCCAGCGTCTGGTTCCTGACCTTCAGTGACTTCACAGGAAGAATCTCAAATATGGGAGGAAGTGTACATACCTTGGTTGTCTTAGAAGGAAAAAAAAATCAAAGTCAAGGTGCCCTGATAATAAAGAAATTGAGGCTCCCCAGGGCCAACAGATCTCTCATGGAGTGTGCGGGAAAGAATGACCTTCCCAGAAAGACTTGACCAAAAGAGTCATTTGGATCGAAAGGGGAGATGTCACCACCAATCTAGAATTCTGGCTCCAACTTCTCTGAGGTCACATGGTAACTAATTCTCCAGCACCCAGAATTCTAGTTTCAAGTTCTCTGAGGTCACAGGATAATATAGTGTTAGTGCAGACATCAGAGGTACTTGGTACCCCCTTGCCTTCTGCCCTACAGCAGTTTATCCTGAATTGGCCTTTTTATATAAATACTGCTAAATTTCTCCAGAAGGCAAAGGGACAGGCTTGTAAAGGGAATTTTCCTCATAGGGAGAGGGAAAGCAGAAGTGACTTGAGCCTTGAACATGTAGTCTAATTGCATAGTCATATCCTACAGTGGAGGTTCTTCATTCAAGGATGAACCAACAGCTGAGTTCTAAATGACTTCCACCAGGTTTTGGGACCTGAATGTGACATGGTGCGTCTGGGTCACTTGCAAGGTCATAGTCTCTCCATACATCACAGACTGACTCAAGTCCAACATATTTGTTCAAGCAAAACAAGAAAATTAGCGGATTAATCATACTTTACTCAGTTTACTCACCGTTTCTTTCAGTTAGATGGAACCAAAGGGTATTACAAGAGTAGTTGCTGGGCTAATGATGAGGTACAGATGAACTAGTTTCTTTTCTCCACTGATTTCAATGTCATTTTGAGCAAGTCATTTAAATTTCACTTGTTCATTCAATGACTATTTGTGGAGCACCTACTTTAGGCCAAGCATTTAGTGCCATTCTGGGTTGACATGTAAAGCTACATAAGTGGAACAGGTAAGTTATGGGTGAGAAAAAACAAAACCAGTATTGTGTTTGGGAACTTGGATGACTCCCTTCTCCAGGTGATCCCAAGGCAATCTCTGAGAGGCCTGGGTGGAACTGGTGGCAGTCTGATAAGGCATTCTCCTCCACCATGCCATTTCCTAGTTGGAGCAAGGCTATGTGAGCTGAAAGGGGACAAGTCAGACCAGAGCACAGAAAAGAAAAAGCCAGAGAGCTGGTCTTAGGGGGTAGAGAGGGCTTTATCTTAGAAGAAAGTGCACCTAATTTTTACAGAGAAAGGCCACTACAAAATCTCAACTATCCAGCTCACTCTCTAGATGAGTGATTTTTCAATGGGTGTGCCATGAGATCTTAGATGAGCCCTGAAAAATTTTAAAGATCAATTATTTTTGAAACACGTTCAAAGCACAGTAAGTATATTCTTTTTTTAATCACTCCTCTTTTTCATCAACACAACTTAAGTGTGCCTCGGAAGTTTAACTATAGGTTTCAGTGCACCATGAGATACAAAAAGGTTGAAAAACACTGCTTTAGAGTCTCAGATGCCAGAGAGTTGGGATCTGAACACTGGGCAGATCTTTCACTGCTGTGGTAGACTGTTCAATGGTCACAAGCCCCTCCATCCCATATGCATACCCTGTGCAGTGTGACCTTGCTGCTCCTCTCATTCAGAAGTGGAGACCATATTTCTACCCTCTTGAAACTAGATTGCTGTGGAGTAAAGAATTTGTCTGATATTTCCCCAGGTTTCTAGTATTGAGCTTCTATAACCCTTGGAATTTCCTTTGCATAACAAAGGCATTCCTATCACTCCCTTCTCCTTCCCAAACACAATACTGGTTTTGTTTTTTCTCACCCATAACTTACCTGTTCCACTTATATGCAAGACCCCTTGGGTCACACCTGAGACTCAGGATGGAGACTGGCCACTCTACAAAGAACCAAGGGATTTGAGGATTGGAGCTTTGAGCAGCCCAAGCTCTGGGAAGAGGAGGGGAGGATAGAGATTGAGTTCAATCACCTGGCTAGTGATTCTCCAGTGCAAGTTCTATACTCTGAGACTTAGGTGAGCTTCTGGTTGGTGAGCACATCAGTGTGCTGGGAGGGTGACATGCTCCAACTCCACAGGGAGAGGATGCAGAATCTGCATTTGAGACCCTCTTAGATCTCATCATATATGTCTTTCACTTGTCTGTTCCTGATTTGTATCTTTTATAGTATAACTGTAAGTTAAAAAATAACCATTACTTGAGTTCTGTAGGTTGTTCTAGCAAATTGCTAAACCTGAGCAGCTTGTGGAAAACTCCTGAATTTATAGCCACTTGGTCGCAAGTCCAGATGGCCTGGAGACCTCCAAACTTGTGGCTGGCCCCTGAACTGAGGGCACTCTTAATGGGAACTGCCCTGACTTGTAGGGTCTGTGCTAACTCTGGGTAGTCAGCATGTGGTATAGCATTTGACTTGTTTGATCAGTAGAATGTGACATAAGTGACACTATTTGAATTTTGAAACCTTGCAATTTGCCCTTGCTCTCTTGAAACCCTGATGCCACCATATTGTAATGAAGTCCAGGCTGAAAAGACTACTTTGAGAGGGATGCCAAGTCAAGCTAGCTATCTACCTGAGTCTGACCCCTAGCTAATCTACCAGCTGAATGCAGCTGCATGGGTGAGCCCTAGGGAAACCAGTAGAATCACCTGGGCAACTCAAAGAATTATGAGAAATAATAATTTGCTATTGTTTGATGTCAGTAATTGTTGGGTTGGTTTGATATGCAGTAACAGTTAACTAACACAATTTCTCACACAACTGTATCTGTGGAGAGGGAGAGTACTAAGCCACCTCTCAAGGATATGAGTTGGCTTAGTGTATAGCTATACAACTTATTATAAATTAATTAATCAACATTTAGTTTACATGCATCAGTCCCCATGAACTTAATGAGGATCTGCCCTGAGAGAAAAAATAATTTTTTGTGCTGACAAAAATCAAGTTAAGAAGTTGCTGGGCTTCATCCTGGTGGCAGCCCCACTTCAATACCAGTTTTATCACTTGAGGTAGCCATGATTATTCATTATGCTGAACAGCATATGAGAACAATAAGAGCTACACTGTGGGCCAATGAGGTTAGGGCATGTTTGTCTAGTTCACTACTGCATCTCCAGTGGCTACCTTAGTACTTGACACATGGTAGACACTATCTATTCAATGAGTAACTATTCAATAAATCTATCTATTCAATAAATATCTATTCAATGAACGGGCTTCCTCAGTGTGATCTACACTGAATAATGCCTCTCATGGCTCCATTAACTTCTTTGTTTTTTTCTATTAAAATTAATATTCTTATTCAACAATACAAATATAAAGTAGTCAAATCCTACCTCTGAGGTTGAAAATCCAGGGTAAGATGAGAACACAACCTCTGAAATAAGAGAGAAACAGAATGAAGATTGGTGAGAGCAATGACTGACCCCCAGAGCGGCCAGGATCCGGGTCTTCCATCCACTCACAGTATAGCAGGGTTCCTCCTAGATGGGGTCCCCATTGGTCCTCAGCTCCAGTGCTAACTAGGAAGAGGAGCTGGCTGTGATGACTATCAGGTAACAAGTTCTTTTGCACTAAGAATAACATCCAAACTCCTTAGCCAAGCCTCTGAGGCCCTGCATGGTTGGGGCCCCGACTCCTTCTCTAATCTCACCACATGCTACCTTCTACCTCACTCACTATATTTCAGCCACACTGACCTTTCTGAATTTGCCACATGCAAGCAATTTCTAGCCTCAGAACTACTGGGCAGTCCATATTAAGCAGAAAGCTAATATTAGAAGAGAGAAATGCAGATAAAAAACGTGTTTTATTAGCAGAAATAGAATGTGTTAAATCAGTGAATTCAAGAACAGTACCAGGAATAACCAAGAACATGGTTATAAGAGGCTGTAGAGTGAGTTCATTCTTGGGAACTATTAGAATAAAAGAAGCCAATCAATAGCCAGATTCAACCTAGTATGGCAGAGCATCTGTTGGGACTGGATCCTGTGCGTACATCACTTACCTTTATTCTGCCTGATGGGACCCTTTTCCACCTCTGAATGACATTATAATGAGAAAGTTCGCGTGAAAATGAAGTAAATAGTAATTGGGCATGGGAAAACACATGACATAAATAATTTCTTCTACTAGGAGGGTCTGCCAGGGAGCTTGGGAAAGGTCTGTATAATGAACAAAGTAGGAGTACCCTGGGGGTATGTGCTACAGTGCTGTGAGTGTTAAGCAGTGATAACCTTAGAGATAGCACATCTAGGAAGATGGACCACGGCACACTTTGCCTGAGTGCAAATCCTGCTCCTCTCCACAATCACAGGAAGCAATTTCAGAAATCAGAACCTGTATTTTAATCTTTTGGTTAAGGATTGTTATATGAAATATGAATAGACAATCAAGAATTTGCTAATATTTGAGGAAAATTGACAGTATAAGAAAATCATTAAATATAGGAAGAATTAGCATTTGAAAGACAAGAGTTTAACAAAAAAGAATAAAAACTTCAAAATAGAATAAATGGTATCCTCTGAGAAATTAAAAAGGATATTTCATTCCTGGCTCGGCGCCTGTGGCTCAACGGGCTAAGGCGCCAGCCACGTACACCTGAGCTGGCAGGTTCGAATCCAGCCCGGGCCTGCCAAACAACAATGACGGCTGCAACCAAAAAATGGCCGGGCGTTGTGGCGGGTGCCTGTAGTCCCAGCTACTTGGGAGGCAGAGGCAAGAGACTCGTTTGAGCCCAGGAATTGGAGGTTGCTGTGAGCTGGGATGCCATAGCACTCTACCCAGGGTGACAGCTTGAGGCTCTGTCTCAAAAAAAAAAAAAAAAGGATATTTCATTCCTAAAACAAATGCATATTTTTTTGGAAGCAAAACTGCTAACAATTTGGTAAATTTAAAATATGATAATTACATAAAAGACCATAATGTGCTGGAGTTGAAGCGCTAATTCATAAATAGAAGATTGAGCCTAGAGACTCTCAGAATAAAGTACAAAAGAGCAAAGGGAAGATGGCAGAATACCAGGTAACCAGCTCAAATCCCGCTAAAACAACAAGAATTCCGTAGCCATCCATGGTCAAAAGTCTCTATGCAGGAGCCTCAGGATTCAGGTAGGAGTTTGTCAAATCCTAGTGAAACTCAAGACCTTGAAGTGTCATTTCAAGAATTCAGATTAATAACCAGGTGGCTGATCAACCTGGTTGCCCCTGGGCTCAAGCTCAGAAATGGCCCAGCCCCTCAAAGAGCTTGGTTATACCCCAATGTGACCTTGAGCCTACAACCAAAACTATCTGCCAAGGGGTACAGTAGGAATCATATATATCAGTGCTTGACAGAAAGGCTTGTCTGCCTGCTGACACTGGTCTTGGAAGTGAACCTGAAAGTTGCCCAATTTCTCAGGGCAGGATTATAAGCCTCCCAGACAAGCTCACCAACCTCTGTCCCATAACAGCTCCCAAGGGGACCCAGTTTCATTTCCACTACAATCAGGGACTATGCCATTTGTGCAAAACTTGCTGGAAGATGTGCACCCTCTGAGCCAATGAGACAAGGATCTTTAGTGTCCTTCCCACAGTAAGTTCCAAAGGGGCCAAGTCTCACCCCCTGGTCCCTCTTGCTACAATTGAGAACATCCTGTCTATGCTGAGATCTCTGGGAGATACATGCCAGTCTGGGCCAATGAGATAGACATTTCAGCCTCTGTCTCAAAGCAGATCCTGAGAGAGCCCAGTCTTAGCTCCAGCCCTTCTTCCAGCAATCAGGGAAGAGACCTACTGTGAGATGTGCACCTGTCTGAGCCAATGGGACAGACACGCCAGCCTCCAGCCCACAGCAGATCCTGAGGGGGCCCAGTCTTAACTCTAGCCCCTGTTGCTATAGTTGAGGACCTCGCTTACTATGCAGAGACCTGGGAGGCATGCTTGTCTTCTGGACTCAGGTGTCTGGCCATCATTCCAACATAGCCCCTGTACCCTCCTTGGGTCTTCCCAGGGTACATATGGGGAAGAAAACTGCAGCAACCTTAAGAGTCCCTGTAAGACTTGCAGCAAGCCTGGGCTTAGAGTGTCCTCTAGTGTTGAGACACCTCCAATAGTCACAGGTTCAGGGAACACAAAAGTAAGTCTGCTTAGGATTCCTAGAAGGCCCTCTGAAGGACAGACATGAACAAAGCCAAATTGCAAAGACTGAAATAAATACCTAATACTTCAATGTACAAATATTGTAGTATTTTCACAAGCCTCAAGAACATTCAACAAGGGTGGAGCCTATGGCTCAGTCAGTAGGGCAGCCGGCCCCCTATACCGAGGGTGGTGGGTTCAAGCCAAGCCCCGGCCGAACTGCAACAAAAAAATAGCCAGGCGTTGTGGTGGGCACCTGTGGTCCCAGCTACTCGGGAGGCTGAGGCAAGAGAATCGGCTAAGCCCAGGAGTTGGAGGTGGCTGTGAGCTGTGACGCCACAGCACTCTACGGAGGGTGACAAAGTGAGACTCTGTCTCTACAAAAAAAAAAAAAAAAGAACATTCAACAAAATAATGACCTCACCAAGTAGACAAGGTGCCAAAGACCAACTCTAAGGTGATAGAGAGGGAATGCTCCAATATGGCAAAGCAGAGACATTTCCTCATTAGCTACTTTTCTGTCAGGTGGGGGAGAGGAGGCACCAGCCACTTCCATCTGGATAGTCCCACCCAGAAACACTGTGAAGGCACAGTGAGACAGTGTGGGACACCAGAAGCCAAAGAAGAGAAGAAGGGTGAGAGGCTTGCACAGGTGCAAGGGAGCACCTCAACCCAGGGACAGAACCTATAGGACTCTGCAGAAGATTTTCTTCCACAACCACATAGTAACCTGTTGGGATGTGCCAGGGGTCAGAATGAATTCTAGGAGGGCCTATTCCTGGATGAAGGGAATTGAGGGAAAGTTGAAAACCACCAAAAGGAAATCCAAAAATTGGCCCAAGGAAGAAAGACATAATGAAATTAGAAAGGATATACTGGAGCTTAAAGAATTGAAGGAGTCATTCAGGGAGTTTCAGAATGCAACAGGGGGCGGCACCTGTGGCTCAGTGGGCTAGGGCGCCAGCCCCATATATTGAGGGTGGCGGGTTCAAACCCGGCCCTGGGCAAATTGCAACCAAAAAAATAAATAAATAAATAATAAAAAAAAATGCAATAGGAAGTTCAATAACATTAAATCATGGAGAAGAAAGAACTTCAAAGCTTGAAGACAAGGTTCTGAAGGTAACTTGGGCCCTAAAGGCAGAAAAGAAGAGAATAAAAGCAGAGAAATCTCTTAGAGAATTATGGGACTACAAAAAGAGTACAAAATACAAATTACAGGTTTCCCTAAAGGAGAAGAAGAAAGACCAAAGGGCATGGAAGCCTCTGGATGATATCATAACTGAAAATTTCCCAAGCATCACCAAAGATTCAGAGTGCTCCCTTTTGATGGATATCAAACCCTGATTCATTGCAGTTCAAACAGAGAATCTCCTAGACACATTATAATTAACCTGGCCAAAGTAAAAATGAAAGAGAAAATTCTGCAAGGCGCCAGGCATAAGCAACTGACCTACAAAGGCAAATCCACCTTTGACAGCTGAATTCTCAGCTGAAATGTTAAATGCCAGAGGTATTGGGCTGTCACTTTCAATATATTCAAACAAAACAACTTACAGCCTACAATTCTGTACCCTGCAAAACTAAGCTTCATATTCAATGGGAGAATCAAATATTTTACTGATAAATATTGAGGAAATGTGTTATAAGGCCTGTTCTGCAGGAAGTTCTCAGATCAGTTCTATTCACAGATCAACACAATGGACCACCAGAAAAATAAAGTCACTTGAAAACTAACAAACTCTTGCTGCCACAATGGCCCAAGCAATAAAAAAAAAGGCAATAGACCGCCACACAAGATGAACAGAACTCCCTACTTACCAATTTTGTCAATAAATGTAAACAGCTTGAACTCTCCACTAAAGAAGAACAGGCTGGCTGATTGATTAAAAAAATACAAGCCAAATATTTTCTGCCTTCAGAAAACACGTCTAACCCACAAGGACTAGACCCAAATCTAGACTTAGGGTGAAAGGGCTGGAAAATAATACTTCAGGGAAATGGAAACCACAAGAAAGTGGGAGTTGCAATGCTTTTTGTGGATACAATGGTAATGAAAAGTAATGAAAGACAAGAATTGTCCTATATACTGCTATATAACAATACATTTTCAATCCTAAATATTTATGCACCCAACATTCATACCCCTAGAGTTATAAAATGAACCCCACTCAAGTTGAATATGATATCCTACACCAACATGATTGTTGGAGACTGTAATACTTCATTGACAGAACTGAAAAGACCCTCTAAGCAGAAATTAAAGAATGATAGATTTTAACACAAATTTAGATCAAATGGGCATAACAGACATATACAGAATATTCCAGAGGTGGAACATGATGGCGGACAGGAAGGATGTTTAGCTGTCCTGTAACAACAGGTAAGAGTGAGTGGGCTAGATCATTCCTGGTGTGGAATACAGGTGTGGAGTGACAGTTCAGGGTGTGCAGTGAGGTGGTGGATTGCTGGACTTGGAGTGCAATCTGGAGCTGTGGAGACTGCCAGGAAAGGTTCTGCCCAATGGCTGCAGCAGTGGCAACCAGCCCCACCACAGAGGATTGCCCTTCCCAGTTTGTGGGGAAACTGAGTATTGTGTGGAAAGACTGGGGAAGTGTGGACTCTCGGGCAGAATTAGGCAGCAAGAGTGGGGTGCTGTCTGATGCGGCACCACCCCAGTTAGGTGGCGGGAGAGACACTTAGACGGGAAAGATCCCGGATAGGATGAGGCCATTGTTTTGGAATCTGAGAGATGGCGGTCGCTGCAGGCACCTTTCCGCATGGACCAGGCACAGTGATTTGAGTCTCACCCGCAGACAGTCATCCTAGGCTTGGAACTGGCCAGGATATCCTGCACTTCATGGGAAATGTTGTAGAGAGAATTCGTGAAACCTGCCTGTGAATTTGTTGGGTTTTTTTGCATTTTTTTGGCTGGGGCTGGGTTTGAACCTGCCACCTCTGGCATATGGGGCCAGTGCCCTACTCCTTTGAGCCACAGGTGCCGCCTAATGCCTGTGAAGATTTTTTGAGATTGGTGGAATCAGCAGTTCAGCAGGGTCTAGGCGCCAAGTGGGTAATCAGGCAAATACCAAGAACAATTTAAGCTGGGAGACAGGTATAAGACTGGGAACCACTTATGATGCCATCTGGTGTCCAGAAAGTATACTGCAATGTAAATATATTCCTACTAAAGTCAATCCCTATGCATATATAGTCATGTTTTCATACATATATATATATATAATTTTGTTGCCTTTCCCCTCCATCTTTGCTTGTTCTTTTTCCTTTTTTGTAGGAGTTATTGTTAAAATTTTTTTGATTATTATTATTTTTCTCTGCTTCCTTTTTTTTTTTTTTTTTTAGACAGAGTCTTACTATGCTGCCCTTGGTGGAGTGCTGTGGCATCACAGCTCACAGCAACCTCTCACTGTCTTGGGCTGAGTGGTTCTCTTGCCTCAGTTTCCCAGGTGGCTGGGGCTGCAGGAGCCCACCAGCTCTGGTGTGTGTGGCTGGTGCTCTGGTCACTGGGCTATAGGCACCAACCCCTCTTCTTCCTTTTAAGGTTGCTGAGAGTGCTTACATCAAGCTATTCGAGTTTTTTTTGTGTGGCTGTGTTTATTTTTGTTTATTTATTTATTTATTTTGGCCAGGGCTGGGATTGAATCTGCCACCTCTGGCATATGGGGCTGGCACACTACTCCTTTGAGCCACAGGCACCACACTAAATGTTTTTTTTTTTTCTTTTTTCTTTTGTAGTTTTTGGCTGGGACTGGGTTTGAACCTGCCACCTCTGGCATATGGGGCCGGTGCCCTACTCCTTTGAGCCACAGGCACCGCCCTGTTTTTGTTTTTGATTGTTTGTGTGCCTGATTTTTTTATTTGTTTTGTTTCAATGAGCCTTGTGTTCTGCTAAAACCTCGGGTTGGCTATTTTCTCTAACTCCAATTTTTACATTAAACAAGAGCAAAGGAGAGTGGGGGATGACAGCCAACTGAAGCCAGGTTTCAATAGAAGCTCCCATCCAGAGGGAGAGATAACTGCCAGAAAGAATCCAACAAAGCTGAAGGGTGGGAGATGAGCTGAGAGAAGAGCCTGATAATTGCACATCTTCTCTGCTGAGGCAAGTTGCAACTCCAAGGAAACGAATTTCAGGTATAGAACCCACCCGAAAGAGGACGAGTGTCCATCCTGTCCCCCATGAGAATTGCTTGCTTGCTTGCTGTGAGATCTCCACTAGTGAGTGGTAAACTGAGGTCCTCTTCTCTCACCCCACAGGAGTGAATTGCTGGAAGCTGGAACTCTTTCTCTAGAGAGTCCCTGTTATGAGCCTGGACATTCTCTTGTCTTGCATGAAGGCTGAACAAATATTTTCCCTGCCACTTTGAACTCCCAGTCCACCCTTCCTCCAGGCCTGGCAGTCTAGAAGCCCAACCCCTGCAGAGACCAGAACATTCACGGTTCTTTGTTAAGACTGGGCATTGCATGGTCTGAGGTAGTGCAGCTACACTGTTACTGTGAATCTGGTAACAGTGCAGAAGGCATGGGGGGAAGGTGTCTGGCTTAGCTGTGAGAAAGAGCAACTCAGCAGCGGGTGGAGGCTTGGGTCTCTGTATGATGGGTGGAGGGCTCAGGAACCGCTGAGGCATGGAAAGCTGAGTGAACCTAGCACCAGCATTAATAGAGCATTGCTCTACCCCCTGCTAGGGTCAAATTTCAGAGAGACACCTCTCCAATTCTGTGGACTGCCTGAGGGATATAGGTCTCGCATTGTAGGGATACCAGAGGAGCAGAGCGGCTGGGGCAGAGGCATGGTCTCTGAGGGTGAAAAACATTTGCTGCTTTGTTAACATCTGGTTTGGAATGAGCTTAGGTGGAACACTCCCCAGTTTCCATTCAGCACCCAAGGTAATTAGACTGCAACTCCCCCAGCCAGCTGGTGGCAGAGTGTGATCACTTGGCAGACAAGGCATTGACTTCCCTCTGACTCTGGCAGGCCCAAATCCCTGGCGTATTTGCTCAGTGGAGGGAACTGGGCCACAGCTCTGTGGGGTTACCAGTGTCTGGGTGTGTCAGAGGTGCAAGGTAGGGAAGGAGGCACCAGCCTCTCTGGACTATTTTGCTGGGCAGGCCTTTCTGATTCCACAGAGCACCAGAGCGAGTTACACTTGAGCTGCCAATGGACCCCCGCTGTCTAGATGCTGAAGACCTTTTGATCTCTCCTACCTGGTCAGTGTTTGTGTTGACTGGGACAACTGATTTGGAACTCTTGACCTGGGCCGATCACCCAGGGATCCACCAAGGTTGTACTGGTTGTGTTGTTGTGGGATTGAGGGATTCTCTTTGTCTAGTTGTTGCCTGGGGGGGTGGGGGGAGGGCAGGGTGTATTATTTGCTCACATATCACCACAGCTGAGATTTCAGCTGAAAGCCACTGATTCACTGATTGGACAGAGACTAGCTGAATACAGGTCAGAGCCATTTAGCCCCACCACACCAAGCAGGCACCCAGAGTTTCAAGCTGTAGTACTGAATGGGACCTCTGTAAAGCTCTAGGGGAAAAGCTACAATCACCAGTCCCAGTTCTTTGGTAAAGGACTGGTTAATTACAACTCTAGGAGCCCTCAATTCAATTTCACCTTACCAGCTTCTCTAGCAAAATGGTGAAAAATAATCATAGGGCACAATCAGCGGAAAATCTCTGACAACATGAATAATCAGAGTAGATAAACTTCCCCGATGAATGACAAAGGAGACACAACAGAAGACCCCATTCATAAACAAATGGCTGAGATGTCAGAAATTGAATTCAGAATTTGGATTGCAAATAAGATTAACAGAATAGAGGTAAAGTTGGAATTAGAAATTCAAGGAGCATTACAAAATTTGTCTCAAGAATTCAATGAATTCAAAGACAAAATCACCAAAGATTTTGATACATTGAGGCAAGAACTTGCAGCCTTCAAGGACCTGAGAAATACAGTAGCATCCCTCAGTAACAGAATGGAGCAGGCAGAAGAAAGGATCTCT
>CAUYRH010122961.1:0-14445 GCA_963574655.1 Perodicticus potto | reverse complement strand
GGTAAAGAACTTTCTAATAGTCAAAATGAACTGACGCTGTAAACACCTGGTTGCAAGTTGCACAAATCAAAAAATAAAGGCAGAGGAGGGTGTAAGGAAGATTTCTGTGGCGTGTCAGGGTGGGGATTGCAGGAGAGGAGGAGGTGGTCAGCTCCCTGCACAGCCCAGCACAGGCTAGGGCCCCTAAGGGGAAGAGGTGTGGGAAGATCTGGGGTAGCTGAGGGATGGAGAGGGCCCCTAAACCCAGAGCTCACCCCAAAGGTCCTTCCATGCATGGCAGGGGGAGAATGGGCAAGGTGAGGAGGTTCAAAGATGGAGCAGCAAAATGAAAAATCAAGTTAGTGGATGCAGGAGAAGTGGAGTCGTCAGGGTAAGGGGATTCAAGAAGGGAAATGTAGGCAAAGGGGGCAGTGCAGGGAGAGGTGGGGGCCAGCTGGACTGTTAATTTAATATTAAATTGGGGGTGGGAGTTGGAGAGGAAAAACTTATTTCAGGGGATAATTTCTCAGCCTCTGATAACGTCTCAGCCAAGGGCCCTCACCAGTCATATCGGCGGGACTGTCTGGAGGGGGTGTCCTCAGGTCCCTGTATGGCCAGGTAGGGAGGCCTCTCAGCCCTTGTCCCCCCACCCCCGAAGCCTCAAGCCTTCGAAATTCCAGGGGGCACTGCTGCCAGAGTCGGGATGTTTCCCTCCGCCACTGTGGTCGAAGGCTGCAGCCTCACTCCCACCCTGGTTAATACAGTCCTCTGCTCCTCCCGGTCCCCGGGTGGTGGTTTCGGGAGCGCTGGAGGTTGTGGGCCCTGTCTCGGATGGGATGCCGATGGACATCTGCTCTAGTCCACTGTCCGGATCCCGCCTGGTGCCGAGCGCCTCTCTGCTGTCTCTCGGTAGACCCTGGGGGCACCATCACCCGTATTGGAGTAGGAGATGGCAGTGGAGCATGAGAATGTCTGGCAGTTGCCCCCAGCTGCCATGCGTTCCATGTTCCCAGTCATGTCCACGAAGCCACCGACGTGCCCAGCATCCCGACGGGGGAGACGGCCCCAGCCTGCCCACTGCGGATGGCAGGCCTGCTCCCTGGCATGTTGCCCTCTGCTGTGCTGCCCACACGCCTGTGCCCTGTGAGCAGAGGGAGGCTGGACTGGAGCCGACGTACCCTCTGGGTACCATAGGCACAGAACCAAGGGGATGCAGTACTTTTAGGGTCCTATGAACATATTTTAATTTCTTTTCAAATCAGAAGAAAACATACTCTTAGGTCAAAGAAAATGTTTTATTTTATAATATTAATTTTTGTCTCTCATACACCACTGTGCTTATCAAATATGCTTTTTAGTATTTGTTTTATGAAGGAAGGAGCTCACTGGCTCTGGCAGAGTACACCTTAATAGGAAAGGGATGGGGAAAAGGGACCCTCAGCTCTAGAAAGGGGCCTGTCGCCATCCCCAAGCACATGCTCTGACACTTGTACCTTTGCTGTAGGATCTCATTATCCTGCAATGAGCACCCTCCACTTGTCTTTCCAGCTAACTTAGCGCCCCCTCAAGAGCAGAGACTCTGTCCTCCTGATTTTTTTTTTCTTGAGATAGAGTCTCATCTGTCACCCTGGGTAGAGTGCGGAGGTGTAATAGCTCCCAGAAACCTCAAACTTTTGGGCTAAAGTGATCCTCTTGCTGCAGCTTTCTAAGTAGCTGGGACTGCAGGCACCCACCACTGTGTCTGGCTAATTGTTCTATTTTTAGTAGAGACAGGGTCTTGCTCTTGCTCAGGCTGGTCTCAAACGCCTAAGCTTAAGCAATCTACCTGCCTTAGCCTCGCAGAGTGCTAGGATTACAGGCCTGAGCTGCCACACCCAGCTTATGTTTCCAAATTTAGTATTTCCGTATTATTATTTACTTACTATTTTCCTTTAAATTAACTTACTTTAAAAAGATGTTATTTCTGTCCTAAACAATTCATGAAATCATGGACTTAGTAATTAAATCATTTATTCCTTCGACAAATCTTGATTGTATACCTATGGGGTAACAGGCACTGTTGTAGGTACTGGGAATACAGCAAAGAAAAAAAAAACAGCAAAGTGTCTACCTGGAGATTGCATTCTCTTGGGGGAGATGGGGAATAAATATGTTATGTAAGAGAGTTTCAGATATTGTTAACAGCTCTGAAGAAAATTCAAAGGGGTGGGGCAAACAACAAAAAAAGAAAATTCAGGAGGGTACGATGTCTTAGGTCAAAAATTGTGATCCGTAGTAAGAAAGTGATTTTGCATTGCAGACCAGTATACCCATAACTATACACGAAAGAGAAATGAAAATGTTAAGAAGCAATATTTAGCTTTACTACTTGTGATGTATTCTGATCTTCTCACTTTTCTGTTTTGTTTTGAAGTATTCTGGTTATGAGCCTCTAAAGACGGATCTTATAATCTCTTAGTGGGTTGCAGCCTCTAGTTTGAAAAGCACTGGAATATCAGTGGACTGGTAACCGGCCGCATGGCACTGTTTCATGTAAGGCGGCCAGGAAAAGAGCCTTCAAGGAAGCAAAGCTTGAGCAGAGTAATAGAGGGAGCTATGTGGAGCGCTATGGGCAGAACATTCCTGGCAAAGGGAATAGCATGTGCAAAGGCCGAGTCCAAAAGGTGGGACTGAATTTGGGTTGATGTGCTTGTGTGTGCACATGCAAGTGTGTATATCTTTCATGTCCGTGTGTTCTAATAGAGATTAAAATAATTTGTGTAACTGGCTAGGTCTGGTGGTTCACCCCTGTAATCTCAGCCCTTTGGGAGGCCGAGGTAGAAGGACCGCGTGAAGCCGGGAGTTGAGAGCTGCCTGGGCAATATGGTGAGACCCTATCTCTACAAAAATAAAAATTAAAAAATTAGCTGGGCATGGTGGTACGTGCATATAATATTAGCAACTTGGGAGGCTGAGGCAGGAGGATCACTGAAGCCCAGGAGTTGAGGCTACAGTGAACTATTACAGTGCTACCGCACCCCAGCCTGGGTGACAGAGCAGGACCCTATTTCTAAACAAACAAAATACTGATAAAAAAAAGATTGAAAGAATAGCCTAAGAATTGATACAGAATGTTTCCTCTTGTTGCTGCAACAACTCACCGCCAATTTAGTGGCTTAAAACAATGCAGATTTATTGTCCTACAGTTCTGGAGGTCAGAGGTGCAGGATGAGTTGGCCAGGCTGTGTTCCTTTTGGAGGCTCTAGGGGACCATCCCTTTCCTTGCCCTTATCCAGCCCTGGAGGCTGCCCACGTTTGTTAGCTCATAGCCTTGCATCACTCCAACCTCTGCTTCCGTCATCACGTGGCCGCCTCTGAGTCTGACCCTCTTACCTTCCTCTTATCAGGAGCCTATGATTACATTGGGCCCACCTAGATAATTCAAGATAACTGACGATATACTTGAATCACTTCTACAAAGTCACCTTTGCTATGTAAGGTAACACGCTTATATTCACAGGTTCTGGGTCTTAGGAATTGGACATCTTTGGGGGGCATTCGTCAGCCTATCGCACCGTGTAAAATCATCTTGTATGTCCCACTGGCAAACTTACCATTGTAAGGGAAATTCTCCTGCACAGATCTTTGTCCAATGTGCTACCTGCAGTGGGAGCTCGATCTGGTTGATGAACGGTTAAATAAATGAGAAGACCCTCTTCTCCACTTCCTCCTGCCATTCTATCCCCCCTTCCTCTGGACTTCTGGTAATATGACATCTGTTCACAGGAGCCACCCTGGCCAGGGACGAATGAACCAGGGCTTGTTGATTTGCATGGGTCTGTTCTGTTCTGATTCACCCAAAACTTCTTGTCCACCAGAGCCAGAGGAACTTTGGAGATCACAGGTTTCAACCCCCTCAATTTGCAGAGGAGGAAAAGTATCCCAATCCCTTCACTTTTATGGCTTCAGGAGTTTTCGTTTATTTTTTATTTTTTTGACACAGTCTTACTCTGTTGCCCTGGGTAGAGTGCTGTGGCATCAACCTAGCTCACAGTGATCTCAAACTCTTGGGCTCAAGTAGTCCTCCTACCTTAGCCTCCTGAGCAGCTGGGACTACGGAGCCCACCACAATGCCCAGTTAATGTTTCTAGTAAAGACAGGGGTCTCACTCTTGCTCAGGCTGGTCTCGAACTCTTGAGCTCAAGGGGATCCTCCTGTGTGAGCCATGGTGCTTGGATATCAGGCAGTGTTTTAATTACAACTCACTTTTATGGAATTGTTTTACCTTCAAGACAGATAATCCCCCCTTTTTTCATTTTATCCTCATTCCATTGATAAAGGAATCAGTTTTCCCATTTTATAGATGAGAAACTGAGGCCCTTGAAAGTCAGGAAGTAAAACCAGGCCTAGAATATTGGCCCCAAACTTCTTCCATTAGACACCCCGGCTTATTTTTAAAAGGGTCCAAAGTATCTGAAACCCCAGAGGGCTTTTAGAAGGGTTTGCTATAGGGAAGAATGATTCATTTTTTTTTTTTTTGAGCAAAAGTAAAAAGACACATTTTATTAAACATATGGGGGAACATTCTGAGAATCAGTCTTATCCAAACTGGTAGGATTGGCTGCCTAGGGAGAAATAGGGAACCGATTTCCTGGTCACTGGATGCTTCTTAGCAGAGGCTGGACTTGGGAATTAACCTTATTTAGATCATCTTTTGAGTTAAAGGTTTAGCCACAGGCTTTCCAGACCCTCAGAGAGCAGATGGCCACGCTAAACTCTCCATCCCCTCTCTATCTTGAGCTGACGGGAAGGCTTTGGAGGAGAGGAAGCGGGGAGAGGCAGAAAAGGGAGCCTTGGGTCCTACAATGATGGGGAGGCCTGATGTAAAAGGAAACCTCCATCGAGGAGCCCTCCCCCATCTGAGATAACAATCGAATTATATACATTTTAAATGGCATTCTCAGGGTCTTTAGTGATTTTCATATGAAAACTCAGTTTGGAGTCCTTGGCATCTGTTTCTACTTTTAGGACAGAAACCAAGAGACTATTTACATATTCTGAGGACCCTATCACCAATTAAATCTTTTCAGAACCTCGGTCCTCCCTGTCCCCGCACCCCCACCCGCGACCGACTCTCTCCACATTTAGGATTGAATTTCTTGGCAGACGATGGTCGCTGCTCGCTTTGGTGATTTATTTATTCAGTTGGATTATTTTTCATCCCTAGCCCCGTCCACCTTCCGATCATCAGGAAGTGACCCTGCTTGGGGACCCTCCGCAATCTCGGCCGCGGGGCCGGCCCAGCGCATTCCTCCCGGCGCCGGAGGCGGCGCGTCTCGGGGCCACCCCCTGGTCCCTCCGCCTTCCCGACGGTGACAGAGCTTCCTCCGGGGGACGAGGGAACACGGCTGGGTGACATCACGAGGAATGCACAGGGGCCGCCCCGGGGCCCGGGCGGAGCAGAAAGATGTCACGGGAGCAACGGGACGGGCCGTTTTATCATTTGCTTCTGCTTACAGCGTCCGAGGGAACCTGAGAAAACTGCAGTGACAGTGGCGGCTCCGGCCACGCCCCCTTCCCGCGCGCCCCGCCCCCCGCCCCCGGCGTCCACGCCCACTCGGCAGCGCAAAAGCGAGTTGCCCGCGCAGCCCCCAGGACCCGGGCTCCTTCACTGTTCCACCCAGTTCTGCGACCTTGGACGCATCACACAACCTCTCCAAGTCTGTGTGAGACATCCACAAAACGGGCCAAACAATGAGCCCCTTGTGGGGTTTGGGGAATAAACAAATTGATGCCTAGGGACTCTCCTCCCCAACCATTCTGGCACCTCCTAGGGAGGTAATAAAGGTTAATTATTAAGTTGTAATTTTCTATTAGTGTGTGGTGATCTTAGAATTCAAACGCAGAGGCCTGTGAATGAGGCATTCCGATTAATTCAACCTACCATGCGTCTTGAGGATGCTGAGTGCTGGGGAACCCGCACTTCACAGAGCCTCATGGGTAAATCGGATGATTTATCTATAAAGTGAACATCCTAACGTGGTTTTTGAGTTAGTGAGAAGGTAATGTATGAGTAGTTCAAGTCTTAGAATACTCCACACATTAAGGTGGTTGTGCAGTAAATTTGTTATATGTAATAATAATAATGCTTATGCTAGTATAACACTTACAATAGTAAGACACGATTCCTGCACTTAAGAAGCTTGGTGTTTAGAGTAAGATGTGCCTGGGTTTGGGGGTCCCTCCTGGATCACCTGCTAGCCCCATCATTTTGGTCAGGCTATTTTAAATCTCCCTGCCTTTGTTTTCTCATCTGTAAACTGTGGATGATGATAATAGCTGCTTTGCAGCGTTGTGGAGAAGAATAAATGAATCTGTAAATGCAGAACTGTCATGATGTACAGCACCCCCCCACCCCATGGCCATTCTACTGAAGCATTGGCCGTGACTATCAGCAGGAGACAATGAATACCGTGTGGGCCATGAGGGGAGTCTTCCGAGTAAGGGAAACCTTGATGTTTGGGCTTTGGAAGTTAAGGAAAACTTCTCCAGGCATGGACAGGAGTTGGGCTGGGCAGTCCAGGTAGAGGGAAAGTGTGAGTCAGGAAGCTGAGAGAGGTGTTTGCTTAGAAAATGAAAGTCATGCCAATGAGCAGGGGGTGAGGGGGAGAGAAGGAAGATGGGGCCAGGGGCCAGTACAGGGTCAAAGAGCTTGGGCCCCAAGGGAAAAGCACAGATCTGCTGCCCCCTCCAAGAGGAGGGACCTCCAACAGACGCTGTAAGCTAAAGCAAACGATAAGGGAAGGAGTTGGGGGTCCCTCCCCTTGGAGAGGGCAGCAGATCTGTGCTTTGGAGAGAGCAGTCAGGCTGTAGTGTAAAGGAGGGGCTCACTGGGGCAGGGGCTTGCACTCCTGGTTGCTCATTCATGTCTCCCAGGGTGCTTAAAAAAGTGTCAAGTTTCGAGACCTGGGCAGCATCCCAAGTTCAGCCCAAGTTGGGAACCCCTAGACTAGAGAGAGAACAAGTTATTTTGGCAGGCGAGATTGAGAGGGCTGGCGTCTTTCCCATGGAGGCTGTTGGCCTCCTCTCTGGGGCGTGGGGTCCCACTCTGTAGGAGTGTAGGAAGCAAAAGGTTTGCTGTCAAGGCCCTATAGTTCTGGGCATGTGCACTGTGACCAGAAGTCAGGGACATGAGCCAGGAGGATTCCTGCATTCTCCGCAGTGGGTGAGGTCGCAACTCCTTCCTCTTCTTCTGTAGATAATGCTAATTCCCCAGAATCTCTCCTGATGGCTCAGCTAGTTGTCCTAGTGGGGTGGACTAGGCAAGTGTGGGTAGGGGAACGGGGCAGTCTGATAGCCTTAGAGATTGGAGCCAATTGTTTTTAATAATGTCACATTTTAAAATTCATTTCCTATGTTGGTGCTTTGGCGAGCATGTCTCAGACAGGGCAGGTGGTCTGCTTTTGGGCTCCCAGGGCTGGATGGCCTAGCCCCAGAACAGTAGCCTAATCTCTTTTCCCTTTCAAGGCCTTCGGACACCCGCCATTCACATGACATCATGGCTTGGAGGTTCCCAGTCGCTTTTTTTATGGCTAAGCCAGCTCGGCTCTGTGAGGGGGCTGTGCTGTAGGCCTTTTTGATGCCACTTTCCCACTGTCCTGGGCAATTTTGGGGCCCACTTTCAGTTCACCTTTAAGCCTTCACAGGGTTGATTTGAGGAGCACAGGCATGTGCGTGGGTGTATTTGATGACTGGGAAAAAGGGAACCCCAGGTGAAGAGATCTACTGAGGACAAGTAAAGCGTGGCATAGTATTGGACTGGGAGTTGGGAGAGGTGGGGTCTTGTGTCTGGGTTGTCCCCTCTCTCATGTAAGTCCATTGCCTCTTGTCTTTGGCCTCCCGTATCCCCCACCTGTAAATGATGAGATCAGCTAGTTTCCAAGATTCCTGTCGTTTGACCCCCATACGGCTTCTTGAGGTTCTAAGACCCAAAAGGTTAAGCTCTCATAGGAAGCTTCTAGAGGTACCCTGTGGGGAACAGCCCGGATTTTTAGGAAAACACTTAAGAAACATAAAGAATGAGGGAGAGAAGAACACACATTTGTTATTATCTGCAGGAGCATCCAATCTTTTTTTTCCTCTACTGCACATTATTAGGAGAGTTGTCTTGGGCCACAGTGAAATATACAAACACTAATGAAAGTTGACGAGTGAAAAAAGGTCTGTGCATACTTTTTGTAATACCTGACACCACAGATAAGCAAAAACAAAACAAAAAATCCTTACAAAATCAATACGCGCCTTACAGGCCGCAGGTTGGATACCTTTGATCTAGTTAGATCACTACGTACCTTAACCATTTGCACCAGCCCTGTGAAGTAGGTGTTAGGATACCATTGGTACAGTAGGAGAAACTGAGGCTTAAAGAGTTAAGAAACTTTCTCAAGTGGGATGTGTGCCTGTTCTATCTAACTCCCAATTGTAATAATAATGGTTGCACAAACTTGTAGGCATGGAGTGGTCTCTCTGTTTCCGGCTCAGCTCTGTTTATCTTAGTTCCTCCAGATCACGGCCCTAGGAGGTTGATAAATTTACAGATGAGGAATCTGAGAGTCTGAGGGAATTACTGCTTAAAACAGAGCGGCTGGCCCATGGTGGGTTGGGATTTGAGTCTCAGTCATTCTAGGTCTAGAACCTCTGGGCAAAGTGTAATTACGGGCTGAGACCACTGGGAGACCCCTTGGAAACACCAGGGTATCCTCATGTGTGAGGCCTGACTTTTAGGGAAAAACTGTATCTTCCATAGCCCCCTTCAAAGGGCTCCCCATCTCAACCCTTTCACCCCCCAGGATTAAACCCGAGGGGGACTCAATGCTGTTCAGTTCAGAGTCCACCGAAACGTACGTATGTAGGATACATACGTAGGATGTACGTAGCTTGGAGAAAAATGATGAGTGGGTGCAGTCAGATTCCTGTCTAGAGAACTGGGAATGGCATGAGGATGAAGCAGCCGGCAGAAGCTGAAGCTGAAGTTCGGTGACATACAAAGAGGATGTTGAAACCTCCCGCGCCTTCTGGAAGCCATGCACGAGGCAGCAGAAACAGAAGGCAGTGGAAGCTATTGGGAGGAGAAGAGGCACACAGACAGCAGTGCGTGTGGAGAAAGATGTCCCGTGAGTCCATGTGCCCACGAGAGAAAGTCATTCAGTGCCTGGCAAAAGGAAGCCCGAGCCTTCACCTCCCAGAAGTGCCTGGTTTTGCAAGAGTTCTCCACTTTGTGTTCTGGGAGGCCTCATGCTTGCATCCCAAACCAGATTTCTCTGTCCCCACAGGTGTCCTAGCAGCACCCTCTCCCATTTCTCACATTCCTAATATTAAAGAGACTTTCTGATCCTGCAGGGGAAAAAGCTTAACTAAGAAAAAGAAAACAGCTGTAACTTAGCTGGGAAGTCTGGGGAAGGACAAATCAGGGTCCTCGTTTTAGTATTAGGCTTTTGGGGGTTTTTGGTGGCTTGCTGTGTTCTACAATATCGAGGTGGCTTGCAACTCTCTCCCACAAAACAACAACAAAAATAAAGCCCTAGAATACTTACTACCAGAAGATGAAAAGTAAAAAGGTAGAGATTTGGGGGCAATAGAAAAATAAAGTAAAGTGAGTAAAGTGAGATCAGAGGAAATTTAATCTACGTAATGTTAGGGTGTTGCTGGGAATAATGCTAACACTAGCTATCAGTTATGGGGCACCTGTCATACCCTGGGCACCCGTGATCCATCGGTCTATTAATTCACTTCCACAACTGCTGTAGGAGGTAGGCGGCAATTAACCCCACTTTACAGATGGGGCTTGCAGATTTCAGGTGACTTGCCCAAGGTCTCATGTTTTGGCAACGTGGAAACCCACACTCGTGTTGGGAGGTCCTGCACAATTACGAAAAGAAAGATGCAAAATCAGCTTTCAGTATTTTTTGTGGTCAAGGCAAAAATGAAAATATGATCTGGTAAAAGCAGGCCACTTGCTCCCTTCCCTTGACAGAGCGAAGAGGAGATTCCTTGTGTTGGGGAGACACTAGTGGGATCCTCGGCCCCATCAGTGATGCCGGATGTGAGATCCCCTGGAGAAGGAGAGCTCGGAACCATCACAGGTCTCCTGGGCCCCAGCAGGGTGGCAATGGGGCTCCCTTCTTACCAGTACACAGAGAGCAGGGTGGTGGTGTGATGGTCTGAGGATGTCCCCTCCCTTCTCCCTCTTCCCTTCCTTCCTTCCCCCCTCCTCCTTCCCTTTCTCACTTTCTCCTTCCTTCCTTCCTGAGGGGACATTAAAGAAGAAAATAACTGACCTCGTGGACCGCTGTTTGCTATTTGTTTAAAACAGAGTAACCCTCTGGAGTCCCATGAGCAGATCAAAAGTAAATTCCCAGGACATAGACCAGGACCTAAGAGAAGGATGCTAGTGAGTGGAGAAACTAAATTTAGCAACAAAATGTCTCTATTGGCACATTTTTGAGAGGCAGCACACATCAACGGCTTCTTAATATTCATCCTGATGCTAAATTGCAGAGCCAGTGATACGAGGTGGGCTACTTGTGGCCTGTGGGGTGGGTTGCTCATCACGGCTTTACATATTTGGGGTAGAATTCACCCAGTGACTTGGCGCTGAGTCCCTGGGAGCACTCACCCAACCCAGCTGTTTAGAAAGTGAGAAATAAGCCTGTTCGTTGTCTCATTCTCTCTTCTAAGCAAATAAGCAGATTCTGACTTCTAAGCACACTCGCCCTCCCAGCCGTGCACCCACCACTGTATTGCCGTAAGTGCTTTGGAGCCACGTGTGGACGGCCGCCAAGGTCCCAGGCGGCTTTCCCTGTCCCTTCAACCTGCTGCTCCGGGTCTGGGCCCTGGCTCTGGGCTCCAGTTTCTGCATCTGCTCTGGCCCTTCTCTTGCTGGCTTCTGATGGGAGCCTGGCCCTGTGCACTGCCTTGATCTTACCGTCACTCTTGGCTTCTGAGAAGAGATGTTCTCTTGTTGGGTACGGGCCCTGCCAGAGGGTTACCAGCACAGGGATTCAGAATATGGGCTTCAGAGTCAGGGAGAGCTGTGCTTAATGCCAACTTGCCATTTGCTAGCTCTGTGACCTCAGGCAAGCCACACCTCTTCTCTGAGCCTCAGTTTTCTTGTCTGCAAGGTAAGGATAAGGAGCTCTACCCCTCAGAACTGTTGAGAGAATGAATGAGAGAGCAGTTAGCACAAGGCTGGTGCACGGGAAGCACAAGTAAATGATGGTTATTATTATTACAATGTGAAATTTCAAGTACATCTGTACATGGGGTGCTGGGAATAATGTAGAAAACAGCATCTTTACAGCACTGCATTCTCAATGTAGTTTTCAAAGGTGCAGTCTCATAATAATCTTTCTGAGGTGTCACAATACCCCCAACTTACATATGAGGAAACTGAGGCCTGACGGGAGAAATGAGGACAGCTGGTGTAAGAATTGGCACGTAATGAGGTCTGGACTCGAACCCAGGCCTCCTGAGTCCCAACTCTGGAAAGCAACATGGTGGCTGCTTTGATTGCCCCATGGGGCTGTCCAACAGTGTGCCAGGGGGAAGACAGAGGGGAAGAGCTGTTCCCCTGGCCGGCCCCTCTGCCCTGAAGGCCGCTGGCGGGCCTCGCGGGAGGAATTCGAGCTGCTGGCCTGTGCTCATGCTTGAGGAATGTCTTGAGAAGTCGTGCCTAAGCCCTCTGTATCTGACTCATCATCTCCCCGTCTCCAGGAGTGTCAGAGAAGAGCTCCCTTAATCCCTCCTGTCCTCGGTCCCAGGCTTTCATTTGTCAAACTAAAAATATTTCCTCCAGGAACCTCCTTTTGCCAGAGGCTGAATGAGGTCTAGGGAGAATGGCGTTCCAGTGTCACTTCCTGACAGCGCCTCCTCATTGTTTGTGGGCCAGCGAAGCAGAGCTGGGCGGGTGAGCAAGGCGCCACCGTCGTTCTTGGGCTGGGGCCAGCCTGTTCACCTTTCTCCTGCAAGCAGCTTCCTTTTCCCCATCTCCAGGCTCCAGACAATAGCCTGACATCCAGCCTCTCCCAGTCCCTTGGGGCCTCATGTGATTAGCACCAGGTAAGGACCACAGAGAGCCAGGTTCATTGCCTTTGCAGCTTGAGGGGAGGGTGGGCTGGCAGACTTTGCACTTGTCTACCAGGCCAGTTTACTGATAAAGGGATGTAGAGCTTGAGAGCAAAGAAAAGACAAAGTCCTGGCTCCCTAGATAAAACAGATGGAACTGGAACTCCGCAAGTAGGATGATGACAATGTCAGGAAGCCATTAAGGTTTGTTGTCTGTTTCTCTCCTCCTGGGAGGAGCATTCTGTCCTCTCAGCAGCTCCTTGGTCCTCAGGGCTGATCCTGAGTATCCATGATCTTGACTTGGCTTGAAACCTTGGCTTATAGCCATAGAGACACTTGGTTGGCCCCTCCAGAGCCCACTTGGTCTGCAGAAAAAGAGCATAGTGAAACCGAAGGTGCGCAGACTTTGGATCCAGGCTCCATTCACCAACTAGCTATGTGAGCTTGAGTAAGGTACCTTATCTCTGAGCCTCAGTTTCGTCATCTGTATCAGGGATAACAGTACCCATTACACTGGACTATTGTGAAGCTGAAATCAGGTGATTTACATACAGTGAGTCATACACTGCTTGTCGCATAGAAGGAGCTTGAGTCACCATCATCATCGTTGTTCTTTCGAGACCTAGCAACAAATGTTACTACACCACTGGGATCAGAAGACCTGGTTGGTTCTAGTTGCAGGTCTGCCCTTAACTTAGCTGTGTGGCTCCATGTGAGTCCCCTGACGTCTCGGAGTCACATGTGTCCATTTGTAAAATGAAGAGTTTGGGCTTGAATCCCTCTGAGATCCTTCTTAGATCTAGATCCAATATCCAAATTCGGGGGTCGTGCGATACCGGAGAGTAGATGTTCACGGAGAGCTCGTCCTCTTAAAGAACATTAACAGCACGACTGCTTGCAGCGGACTGAATAGTGTCTCCCACAGACGCATGTGTCTCGCACGTGTTGAAGCCCTAACCCACAGCGTGACTGTGGCTGAAGATAGGGTCTTTAAGAAAATAAATAAGGATCCTTAGGAAATAACTAAGGTGAAATAAGGTCATATGTGTGGGGTCCTGATCTTAAAGGACTGTGACCTTGTAAAAAGAGGGAGAGAGAGAAAGATCTCCTCCTCTCTTCCCCTTGTTAGGACACAGAGAGAAGGTGGCCTTGTGTGAGCCAGGAGAGACAGATCCCTCACCCGAAACCAAATCCTGCTAGATCTTGGCTTTCCAGTGCCAGATTGTGAGAAAACAAATTTTGCTTGTGTGAAGGGCCCAAGCTGTGATATTTTGTTATAATAGTCTGAGCGACTAACGCCCTGCTACAAGATCATCTGGGAAAGGAGTGCCGAGGCAGAGAATGCAGCCGGCAAGCCCTGGAGAATGCTCATTGGACCAAAGAGAAATGATGGCATTTCTGCAGCAGAGGCAGAAGCCACACACGCTCAGCAAAAATCAAGTGGGGCACTGCCATTCTAAGAAGAAACTGCATTTTCTGATTTCCCCATTTATATTTTATCTGTATACATTCATTTTGCTACACTGATATACTGTATTGTGGTGAAGTCAGGGCTTTCAATGCGTCCATCAATAAGCAATGCCCATTGTGCCAAGCAGCCTCCCATCATCCACCCTCCTCCTACCCTCAGCCCTCTGAGTCTCCACTGTCCATCATTCCACGCTTTACTTCCATGAGAAGAAGCTCTCACTTATAAGTGAGAACACGCAATATTTGTCCTTCTGTGTCTAAGTCATTTTATTTAAGACAATACGTTTCCAGTCCATGTTGCTGCAAAAGATATGATTCCATTCTTTTTTTTTACAGCTGAATAGTATTACATTATATACATGTGTGTATCTATTTTCTTTTCTTTTTCTTTTTTTTGAGACAGAGTCTTACTTTGTCACCCTCCACAGAGTGCTGTGGCGTCATAGCTCACAAAACCCCCAAACTCTTGGGCTCAAGTGATCCTCTTGCTTCAGCTTCTCGAGTAGCTGGGACTATGGTGCCCACCACCATGCCCGGCTATCTTTTAGAGACGGGGTCTTGCTCTTGCTCAGACTGACTCTAACTCCTAAGCTCAGGCAATCTACCTGCCTTGGCCTCCCAGAGTGCTGGGATTACAGGCTTGAGCCACTGTGCCCAGCTTTATTCTCCTTATCTATCCAGTGGTGGAAACTTAGGTTGATCATATATCTTTGCTATGTGAATAGTGCTATGATAAACATGACTGCCAGTATCTTCTTTTTTTTTTTTTTTGAGACAGAGCCTCAAGCTGTCACCCTGGATAGAGTGCTGTGGCATCACAGCTCACAGCAACCTCCAATTCCTGGGCTCAAGTGAGTCTCCTGCCTCTGCCTCCCAAGTAGCTGGGACTACAGG
>CAUYRH010122957.1:0-33676 GCA_963574655.1 Perodicticus potto | reverse complement strand
AGGGGAGGAGAGGAGAGGAGGGGAGGGGAGGGGAGGGGAGGGGAAAGGAGGGGAGGAGAGGTGAGGAGAGGAGAGGAGAGGAGGGGAGAGGAGGGGAGGGGAAAGGAGGGGAGGAGAGGGGAGGAGAGGAGAGGAGGGGAGGGGAGGGGAGGGGAGGGGAGGGGAGATCTGGTCCCAGTGTAGCCAGAGGGCTGTGAAAAAGGGTCCAGGACACTCTGGAGAAAAGGAGTGAGAAGAAAGAAGAGCTTCCCTCCTGGAAATAAGGAAGTAGACTGAAAAAGGATGATGGCTGGCACTAAAGGGAAGCACTCATACCAACTAATGATAACGGATGGTTAAATTCTCAGGAATTTTAGAGACCACTTTTGAAACACAGCCATTATTAGAAATTAAAATATAAACTTACAATTAAATAAATTATATTTAGAAACAAAAGTAATAAATGCTAAAAAACTTATCTGTTCTTAATTTTACTACATTTTCCTGTGATCTATGCTCCTAGAGACATTCATTGCCCCCTCAGCCACAGCGGTCACGCTGCCCAATGGTGTACATCTCTCCCTGACTCTGCATTCCGACACCCTGTTGGTAGGTGGGAGTCAGCCGTGGAGGGAGTATGTATACCAAAGAAATCAGCAAACACTCTGAATCAAGGCTTGATTTATCATTTTCTTGACTACCCAAACCAAAGGTTGGAAAATCTTATTCTGGAAAGGGCTAGATGCTAACCATTTTTGGCTTTGTACCCATACCATCTCAGTCCAACCTACTCAACTGTGCCATCCTCACATACAAGCAGACATGGACAACCTGTAAAACAAATGGACTTGGCTGTGTTACGATAAACTTTATATACAAAAAACAGGTTGGAGGACCCCATCTGGCCCCTGGATCATAGTTTAGTGATCCCTGATCTAGACTTTTAAAAAGTTATAGAGAAATTTTCATGGCACAGATTAAATTCGAAAACATAGTTGCAATGGAGGGGTGAGTGGCACAAAAAAAATGGAGGAACTCATCAGAGGAGCTGCTTGTCTGACTGACAAATGAGTGAAGGCCCAAGATATAGCTTTGTTGTCTCATTTTCTTCTTACTCATTAACCTTAAGGGAAATACCAGCCCATATGCTTGTCAGAACTGCACTTACTTTATTGTAAGAATAGATTATCTATAGTACACTGTGGATAAAGGAGCCTGCAGCAAAAGTCGCCAAAAGCATTGTGTGAGTATCAATTGGCTGTAAAGAATGTACAGTATGGAATAGCGTCTATTTTAGCTTTGCAAATCGTGTTCACACAACCTCTTGTCCATAAATTTTACCAGCTGGCCACCAGAGAACACCACTTTCTTCATATCCTTCAAACTATTTTTTAAATTTTATTTCAGATTAATATGAGGGTACACAAATGTTTCAGTTACAAATGTTTTCATGTCTATTATAAAGTTCAAGTTGTAGTTGAGCCCTTAACCCAGGGGGTTGAATACCCTCATATGGTGCACATTAGGTGAGATCCTGCCAATCACCTTCCCTCTTCCCCCCCCAAACTATTTTTTTTTAAAGGCAAGGATGGAGCAAAAGTTTATTGAGGAAGAGGAAGGTAGGTGTACAGAGTAAGAGAGTTTACAAGCCAGGTAATACAGGGGTTATATAGCCTTTGAGAACAAATTGTGTGTCATGTGAAACATTTGTTCCTTTTCCATCATTCACCCTCTGCGCCATCTCTGTGACAGCTTGGAGAAGATTGCCCAGGAGCACAGCCCAAGTTTCCAAGGCATCCACAAGGGACTCCCAGGATTCCGTGCTCCCTGTTCACACCGAACCCCACAATTCCCACTGGAGACACACACATCCTGAAGTCTCTAGGACTTCACCGCCCTTAGGAGGTAAATTCTATTTCCAAACCCACATCGGGTTCTGACAAGGGTGTTGCACGTGGAAACTAAGAACACTGCTGGAAATTGAGGTCACGTGGTCTCACTCTTGAACTGCTTAACTTCTGGCTCTACGACCAAAAACTTCATTAATAAGAAAGTTTGGGGAAAAAAAAAACCATTGGGTGGTGCCTGTGGCTCAAAGGAGTAGGGCACCAGCTCCATATGCCGGAGGTGGCGGGTTCAAACCCAGCCCCAGCCAAAAAAAAACGTGGATTCCTGACCAAGGAATCCACAAAGACCAAGTAGTTAGTACAATATTAGAAATTAAAAAGTAAAAACAATTTTAAATGTGTTAGCATTGTTCCTGAGAAACACAATCTCTGGCCAGAAGAGAGAATCAAGCCAGTCTATAAGCAATGTTATTTTGAATGGATGTGGTGGCTCACACCTGTAATCCCAGCACTCTGGGAAGTGAGGTGAGAAGATTCCTTGAGCTCAGGAGTTCAAGACCAGCCTGAGCAGGATTGAGACCCTGTCTTTACTAAAAGTAGAAAAATTAGCCAGGCGTTGTGGTGGGCACCTGTAGTTCCAGCTATTCAGGAGGCTGAGGCTGGAGGATCTCTTGAGCCCAGGAGTTTGAGGTTGCTATGAGCAAGGCTAATGCCACTGCACTCTAGCCTGAGCAACAGAGTGAGACTCCTCTATCTCTAGAAAAATAAATAAATTAGTTAATTAATTAATTAATGCAATGTTACTTTAAGTCTATTTTTAAAAATGCATTCTACTTCTAGGACCATTAAAAACATTGCTGTCAGGAACTGGAATTATGACCCTAAGAATTGTATAAGATTCTACGACTCCCTTGTGTTTACCTTTGGTTTGGGGCCGTCCTCACGTGGCTATTGCCTTTATCAGGCTGCGTGTTATTAAGGGCAGTGATTATGTTTTGTTCTTATATCTCAAGTGACTGGCACATTATACAATGTAACACAGGGGTTCTATCATCACATAGGAAAGAAACAGATTCCTCATACTGTTGGGGTATAACTTAGCATCCCCAAGCACTGCCCTAGGAGAGGAAAATGTGTGGGCACCCTCTTCATCCTTGCACAGAGAAAGAAGCAGCTTTCATGAGCTAGGGAGAACAGTGGACTTGTCACTATAAAAGCTGGGTTCAGATGCCACCTTTGGTCTGTCCTCATAACTCCTATGGCCCTCCACATCTTCCCCTCTCCAGTAGCACCCTCGAACTGGACTAGTCATCACCTCTGATCGTGGCATCTGGAGCAACCTGCCCTTGGCTCTCTCATCCTCTCTAGTTCCCGCCATTGTCGTCTCTGTACAATGCTAAGAATGAGGGCTTGCTAAATAAATCCCATCATTTATTTGGTTCTCTTGCATGAAACCATTCGTCACCTCTCCCATGCACACCAAGGTCACATGCAAGTTCTTTAGCAGACAGAGCAGTACACAGATCCTGCACAGTCCACTCCCAGCCTGGCCTCCGGTGGGCTTTATGCCACACCACTCCACTCTGTTCCAGCCACACACCAGCCTTTCACTTTCTCCTGCAAAGCCCCTTCCCTCCTCTGAGCCTTTGCTTGTGCTCTTCCTCCCTTTCTCCCTTCCTTGCACCTCACTTCGTCTGGCTGACTGTCCCTATCTTACAGACCTAAGGCGCTGCTTCAAGAAAACCATGTCCGATTCCCCAGACAAGACAGGTTGTTCCCTCTGTACATTCCGGGAACTTCTCATGTTGCTTTTTCATGACTCTTCTCTCTAATTTATTTAGTAAACTATTTGTGGAATTTTTTGTTTAATGTCTGTCACCCTTGGCTAGACTGGAAAGTCAGAACATGCATCTCTCCCCGCCGAATCCCTCATCATCCAGCACATGGTAAACGCTCAGGAAATCTGTTGAAGGTATAACTGGAGGTGCATTTCCCTGAAATTCATTTACAAATGATGATAATGCCCCCTTCACAGGATCAGCCGGAGGAGTAAATCAGATAACCCATGTGGAAGCCCTCGCATGGTGTCCTGTATATGGCTGAAAATAAATGTTTGTTGAATGACTATAAACACTATAACTTCTAAGGTGGCATTTCTTTAAACCAGGCTCATATGAGGACTAGGTTAGTAATTAGCACTTGTGAAGGTTTTTTTATTGGGTGATTAATGCAACTTCAACCTCAGCTGTTCGGGCTAAGGTATTATTAAGACTAGCGTTGATTGGCATTTTCTGGGCATGGACAGTCACCTCATGCCAGATCAGGACACACAGAAATGTTGTCCTGGGGGATGGGTTCACCAGAGCTGGGGAAACAGGATAGAGCTGACTATGGATGAGAAGAGCCAGGGGAACCCCTGCCTGCAGATAAAGCCACAGTGATGCTTTCAGGATGGTGAGTAACTTCAGGATTCAGCCCAGGACTCAAAAAACTTACTTCTCTTTTTCTTTTTTAGGAAGGTCCGTAACTTGTATGCTCCACTGAAGCAAGAAATAAACCAAGAAACAGAAAGATACTGGATCCAGGACGTGGTTGATCCAACACAGGAAATGAAAGGTTAGTCCCAGGATGATGGAGCTGGGAAACCCGGGAAGTCAGTGAGCAGCCAAGCAGGATGGTCACCCGAGCACACTGAAGGGCTCAGGGAGCAATGTCAACAGGGGAACAGCCACAGCTGATGGACTCTTCCTGAGAGAAAAAGTTGGATAGAGAATTGTGAGAAAAACTGATGATCGGTACTTAGAAAAGCAGGCAAAGGAAAAACAGGGCCATTGTGAATTCCAGGGTGAGGTGCGGTTGGAAGGTGGAGGAGGATGAGGAATCGTCAAAAGAAGAAAACATAATCCCAGCACATTACGTGAACGGTATTTACGTAGCAATAACACAAATACTGCTTTCTGACTTAACCAAAATGATAGCGTCACTACCTGGAGGGTGGGGAAGCGGGGTGGTGTGTAGAGGTGTGAGGAAGGCGCTCTGAGTGATCTACTTCGTATTTTAGATCACTAAATGGTGGTGATAAATAAATAACATGAGAAGCCAGAAGCACCATTTAGGTCTCTGGAGACACAGAGACACAAAGATCAGGAAGAATTTACATGGTTGGGGCTGGAAGGACCACAGTGCATGCCTAGGGGCAGGGGAGCTAGACCACGATTGTTTTTATGGCAATCCTGTGGTACTATTTGGATGTGTGAACTATACACGTGTATTTCTTTGAGTTAAAAAAAAAAGAAGAAAAATAAATTTCAAGTCAAGTCAAGAAGAAGGTATGGCAAACAGTGAGTTGCTTTTACTTTTTGTGTATTTCTCAATTTTAAAAAAAGCCCATGTTTATTTTTATATGGGAGAAAAATAAAATCAGCTTTTTGAAACCTAAAAAAGAACATCTTCTTAAAATAGGAAGAGATATTGGAAAACAGGGCCTGGAGAGAATTTGGAGAAGATGAAAGGATATCTCCTTTGTGATGGATCAGGTGCAGGTGGTTAGCTGTCCACATCAGCATCACCCACGTGTGTGGTCCACAAAACTTCTTTCTTTCTCCCTCACCTCTTTCCACCACCATATCCATTCCCAAATTGCTTTAGCGTCCATAATTGCAGAGCCCTAGGTGTTGTTTGTGCCTAAAGCCCTCATCGTATCCCAGCCTGAAGTCTATGGATAATGTGTGTCCTTTGTTTTTTTCCAATTTTTTTACATGTGGAAATATACCCATAAAATAAAATTTACCATCTCAACCATTTTTAAGCATATCATTTAGTGGTATTAAATACAATCATAATGTTTCGCAAACATCACCACCATCCATCTTCAGAACTCTTCCCATCTTGTAAAACTGAAACTTTGTAAACATTGAACCCAGGTTCTGCGCCTCAATCAATATTTCCATCAACAGTGCACAAATGTTACAGCTATTCCGTATCCTCACCAATACTTGTTATTCTTGGTCTTTTCATAGCAGCCATCCTCTCAGGCCCTGCCAACCACCATCCTCTATGACATTGACTACTAGAAGTGACTTGCGTAAATGGAATTATATATTTGTTCTTGTGTGACTGGCTTTATTTTATTTAGCATAATGTCCTAAAGGTTCATTATGTTATAGCACATGCTAGAATTTTCTTTATTTTTAAGGCTAATATTCCATTCCATGTGTATATATACCACATTTTGCTTAACCATGTATTTGTTAATGGACGTGCAGATTTCTTCTGCATTTTAGCTATTGTGAATAACCTGCTAAGAACGTGGGTGTACAAATCTCTCTTCCAGATCCTGTTTTCTATTCTTTTAAGTATTAATATATACCCAGGAGTGGAATAGCTAGATTATATGGTGCATCTATTTAAATTTTATGAGGAACTCCCATACTGTTTTCCACCATCTTACATCCCCACCAACCTTGCACAAGGGTTCCTGCTACTCCACATCCTCACCAACACTTAGTTATTTTTTGGTTTATGATAGCAGACATCCTGACATGTGTGTGGTGGTATTTCATTGTAGTTTTGCATTTCCCTAATGATTAGTGAGGCTGAGCATCTTTTCATTTGCTCATTAGCTTTTATTTTGATGTGCTGCTATCAACAAGAGTCAAGTGTAATCCTTCCTTACTGCACTCAGAACAGATGATGGGCAATTAGGCACTAAAAATACTTAATGAAGACGCAGCGCAAAAGATAATAAAGCTGCACAGTTAAGCACATGGACTTTGGAGTCTCCTAGACCTGGTTTGAATCCTCATTCCATACTTATGACCTGCTGGCTATAGGACCCTGGGCAACTTACATCTTTCTGGATTTCCTCCTCCATAAAAAATAAGGAGAGTGAAAGAGCCTCAGTGACAAGGTTGTTGTGAGAATTCATTGAGGCAATGCAGAGTGTCTGGCGCATCCTAAATGCCAGTAACAGATGCCAGTAATTTTAATTATCTTCCCTCATTTGGGGTTGGAATATATGTGAGGAAGTCACCACAATCAATTGGCCTTTGCTTACATCCCATTGACACACTCAACATTGGCAAATATTTTTAAACCAATTTTTATTTTTTAACTAATATTTATTTTTATTCTCACCATCATTAAAAACATAGTTAGTTAATGGTACTAAACTATTTGCAAAAAACATACAAAAAGCAGCAAGCCCCCGTTCCCTTACTGTTAGCTCTCAAGTCCTTATTCTCAGAGGGAAGCATTTTTACCTCTTTTAGTTGTTTCTGGGATTTGCATACATATTTCTAATTGAAAATGAGGATTTAGCTCTCTTACACCCTGCTGTCTCTACCTCTTCTTCCAAATGTCACAACTTTGGGTTAAATCGATAATCAGTGTTTACATTTTAATGACTATATACATTTTAATTTTCCATCTAGTAGGCAAGTGGTATGCCATAATTGCATTGCCTTTCTTGAATGCTGTTTTATGTTTTTCCAGGAGTTAACCATTGCCTTGCTTACTTTTCATCTGCTTGGTTTTCTTTATGCTTTTTATTGTTTCATTTTGTTTCTTAACTAATGCACCAATATATTTGTTGCACACATTTTTAATACCACTTTCCAAATTCGTTAGCCAATCAGATATTCCTTCTGTTCCTCTCCCTGATGCTGTACCTTCTGAAGCTGTCCTCCTGGACATGTTCTCTCTGGCTGTACCTCTATTATTGTGAGGCATCCATTTCCCAGACTCCATTCCTTTCACTGTCCCTGTTCTGCTGAGGTACACCTCCTGTTAGTTCCAGAAAAAGGATGCAGAAGCCGTAAAATTTTTAGAGTCCTTATGTGCCTGATAGTATTTGAATTTCTCCTTCACATTAGGTTTTTATTTGAGATAGATGTATAAGTCTAATTAAAAATTATTTTTCTTTTAGAAATTTTAAGGTATTGTTCTTTTCCTTTTAGCATCCCATATTGCTATAGAAAAGTCTGATGCCATTCTCAATTCAAGTCCTTTGTATGTGACCCATTTTTCCCTCTGGTAGCTTTTAAAGTCCTTCTGTCCTATAATTTCCCAAGAATAAGTTCCAATGTGGTTTTTGAAAAGTCCATTTTATGGAGTACAAGGTGAGTTTTTTCTATTTGGAGACCCATGGCCTTTTATCTGGACATTTTTCTTATAATTAATCTTCCCTTCCTCTGTTCTCCTTTTAAAATTTCTTTTGGTTACATATAACCTCTTGGATTGATTCTCTACTTTTGAAATCTAAAGTTTTAGTTTAAAATTTCAATATTATCTTCATTTTTTAAATTTTAGGTTAATATATGGGTACAAATGATTAGTTTACATTGTTTGTGTTTGTTAGGTAAAAGTCCACGTTGTAGTTGAGCCCTTCTCCCAGGAGGTGTGCCATATACCCCAATATGATCTCTTACCTTCTGTTAAATTGTATAGTTTTTGTCTTTCATGTTTTTAATTTCCAGAACTCCTTTTCTCTTCCCTAATGAGTCTGTTTCCATGCCAACTTGTACTTGTTTTAGTGCTGTAATATCTTTATAGACGTCTCCAAAGGATTATAATTATATCAAGGTTTTTATCTTTTTAACTTAACTTTCATTTCCCTGACATTTCTCTGCTTCTTACATTTCTAAGTTTCTTTTTCCCCTTTATTTTATTCTCTTGTTCGTGTTGAAAGTTTCATGAAAAGTGATCCTGTCTTTTGATAATTGAGATACTAAACTATGGACAAGAGCCCAAAGGTTCCTGGTAAGGCACTGATCAGTGGCCAACACTGGAGGCTGATCAAGTGATGAGCTGCCTTTTCCCTAGAGAGCTCTCAAAAATAAGGATCTGAGCTGCTTTCTCTTGGATGAGTCAGTTTCTCCAGAAAGGAATCTCCCTGTCTTCCGCCTGGGGCAAGTGTAGGGGCCGATCTAAGGCTGGCTTCCAGCATTCCAGGAAGAGGGCTGGAGTCTCCCTTATAGACTTGTGCCTCCTCTCTATTTCCTAGATGGTATCTCATCCTGTACCCTGCTCTCTAGGTCTCAGTCAACCTAGTCTCCTGGATTGGGATGGAAAAACACAACCCTCACACCCAAATTCTCTATATTCTGAATTTCAACAAATCCTCCCGATAACTGTGGTAGCCCTCTGCCTTTCTCTGGTTCTTCGCAGTAAAGTGGCTTGTCTCTTACTGGTACCAAATCTAATCTATTCCCCCACAATCAGGAAGGTTATTGCTTCCCCCACTGTGGTAAGTCAGTTGGCACTCCTGCATATGTTTTCCATATCCCAAAGTTTATTGAAACTCATTCATTGATGCCTCCTCTCTCTCCTCTCCTTTGGTATTTGTCTGTTTTTGCTATTTTTTAATAGAGATAAAATTCACATAACATAAAATTTATCATTTTAACCACTGTAAAGTGTGCAATCCCATGGCAATTAGTACATTCACAATGTCATGCAACCATTACCTCTATTATAATTCCAAAACATTTTCAACACCCCAGAAGGAAATCCCATACCCATTGATCAGTCACTTCCCATTCTGTGTTCTCCTCAGTAGCTGGAAATTACCAATCCTGCTTTCTGTCTCTATGGATTTCCCTGTTTGATATTTTTCAAATAAATGGAATCAGACACTATGTGACATATTGTGTCTGCCCCTTAGCATGATGTTTTCAAGGCTCATCCATGTGATAGCTTGTATCAGTACAACATTCCTTATTGTACTTGAATAATCATCTATAGCACATATATACCATTTTTTTATCTATTCATCAGTTGAGAGACATATTCCTGGTCTTCTATTCCTTTTCCATCAAGGAGGGCTAAATTTGGGAAGAGAAAGTAATAATGTAAGTGGTCAATCTGAAGTTTTTAGCCAAAACAATGCTTCCAAGTATTAAGGCAAGCTCTATCTTACCAACCAGATGGCAGGCTGACTTTCATTTTTACCTCTGTTTAGAAAATTAGCTCTGCAACTTCTCTGTGTTAGAGTCACCATCAAAAGGATATAATCCATCCTAGCAGTGTCACAAATAGAAATCTCTTCCTCTTCCCTGGCTTGAGGGCTCTCACTGAGTTCCAGAAATCCCCAAAAAGGTGGTTGGAAAGGTAATCCCAAATTTTTTGAAATAGCATGATGGTTTGCTTATTAGAGAAGCATGTTTTCACCCCAACAGCATGTATAATTAAGTACAGAATGATAAATTATTTCACATTCACAGAACAATATATTTGCATTAAAAAATAATTTACATATAGCTAGTATTTTAAGAACATATAATCTCATTCCACAGAGCCTCATACTCTATGCCATAGAATTGGAGCCAAGTAATTTTGAGATGTGAGCAACACCCCATTTGGAGCATTGGTAAATTCTCAATTTCTTTCTTTCTTTCTTTCTCTTTCTTTCTTTATCTATCTATCTCTATCTATCTATCTATCTCTTTCTCTCTTTCTTTCTTTCTTTCTTCTTCTCCTTTTTTTAGAAAGAGTTCTACTCTGTTGCCCTTGGTAGAGTGCCGTGGCATCATAACTCACAGCAACCTCAAACTCTTGTGCTCAAGTGATCCTTTTGCCTCAGCCTCCCAAGTAGCTGGGATTACAGGCACCCACCACACACCTGACTATTTTTAGAGATAGGGTCTCACTCTTGCTCAGGCTGATCTTGAAATGGTGAACTCAAGCAATCCATTCACCTTGGCCTCCCAGGTGTGAGCCACCATACCCAGCCTCCAAGTCAATTTATAGAGTGAAAGAGTTTAGGAAAGTTATGCTGAATTCCTTAAAAATAAAATATCTGAATCATGCCTAGAGAAGGGAGTGGGTGAATACCTCCATACAGTTCAGCCAACAAGGTTGATGAAAAAAACACAAGTCCCCAGAAGAAGAGTCTGAGGCAAATATGTATTTTAATTTAGCCTTACCTTTCAGCACCACTGGCCATAGAGCTAACCTTCCTTTTTCCTGATCTTAGAAAAGAGTCTCCTTTGCTGATTTCTTGAGATCCCCAGGCCAGAGGAGATTCAGCCCTCCCCAGGAGGCTTCTGTGATTCCCTTGGGAAGTGGAGGCAACAGGGCTGAGTGGAAGACTTCCTGGAGGAGCACATTGCAGACACCCTTGCCTGGCCAGGTTTGGACATTAACCCCAATTGTGCATGAGCATATGAGTCCCCTTCCTACATCGTCTGCCATCTGTCATGACAGGAAAAACGTGGGCCACATCTTGGAACAGGCCACGAACAGCCACACTCTGTAGGTTTCCAGCACTCTTTCCATGGTCTTCAGGAGCCGAGAGGCAAGTTCCTTGACATGAGTCAAGGAGACAAATGGCACTACAGTGGACAGAGATCTTAGCCCGTCTGCTGGACCTGTGTGTAGCGAGCGCAGAACCACACTCTCCAGAGAGACAGAGACTGGGCACACAGAGGTCACACCAGCATATCAGGTGGACAGGGAAGCAATCAACCCATGTTGGCCTCCCAGTGTGAGCCACCTGGGAGGTGTGACAAGTTAGTCCTTGCTGTATCTGTTAGGTGGCTAAGGGAAGTGTTCTTATGAAAGACAAATCCAAGTACTGATGATGCCTCTTGGGGACTGTCAAAGGCTTCCATTTCTCATCACATTCATCACCCTGATATGGCCATCCCTGTAACTATCATCATACCCATCACTATCATCATCAATACAGATAAACTAAATGAGTGACAGTATGGACATCAGGCTACTCACCACATCCAGCATGGTCACCCCTATAACTGCCATTGCAGCTTCACTGTCATTGCCATCATCAGCACTGGCAACGTTGGAGTAAGGGCCCAGGTGTGCATCAGGACCTGGGCCTCGTGAAAGGGGAAGCCCTCTCAGAATGCATTATTACCTATAATGCATTATTGCTATTATCTAAATGTATTGAATGATTAACATGTACCAGGCATTGTGCAAGATTCAAACCATACAACCTCCTATAAGGTGTTAATGCCCTGGAATTAACAAGGAGGTACAGTGAGGCTAACTGATGTGTCCAAGATTACACAGCCAAGGAGTGATTTGAACCCAAGTCATTCAGCTTTGTGACCCTCTCCTACACACACACATCTCTCCCGTGGTCAGCAAATTGGGTGCATGCGAGAGGATATACTGAGGACAAGGAGAAGACATTGGAATTGCCATTCATTTTCACTTCTCATTTCATCCTTTTTAGTTTCTACTTTATATGTTTTATAATACAATTAATTTACCAGCATAATAGAGCATATACATAACTTATAAGTAAATAATTCATATTATGGACATAAGCTCAGCTATCTATTGAGAGGTATATAGATAGTCAAAAAGAGTAGGAGACCCCTGGTCTACACAAAACAAAGATGACCAACCTCGTAGCTATACAAATGGAAAATTATATTAACTGGACCAGAGCTTACGTCTGGGAAACTATATCCAATGTGTGTATAATTCTCAATTATGACATTGTATCCTGAAGAATTAGCTCCCTGGTTTCTAGAAAGAGACTAAAAATTATTAACTACCTTTTTCTAAATAGTCCTCTTAAAGTTTATCTAACAAACTGAGCTCACCAACCTGTGTATAATAGAATGATCCTGTTACTCTCACACTTATATTGGAAGTAATCAACATGGATTAGTTGTCTGATATGTTTTATTAATTAAAGGGATGGAGTTTCATCCCTTTTTAAGACCCCTCTGGAAATGCCCTCAATTTTTCCTCACTTAAAAATGAGACATATTTTTTAAAGGAAATGCTTTTGGGGGGGGAGATACACAGTATAATACTAAAACAGCATGATGTCTTAGCTATGCTTCAAATTAGTCCTCAGTTAGAGAGTGGACAGGGGCCAGAATTAGCCCAGGAGAATTAGCTAAGGTTGATCATTGTGGAGGCTTGGAGATTCATATCCAAGATGTTATTCCGTGCATGATGTTATTCTGCCAACTTCTGTATATGTTTCAAGTTCCCTAATAAATAGAATCATAGTCAAAAGGCAAAAAAAAGTCACAACTTTTGATCTAAAGTAGGTTTCACAGGATACTTTATGTGCCCTTTCATGCCTTCATGAAATACAATACATGTGCACACCTCATTTGCTACTGTGTTAGAACAAACCTCACCCTACAAACACAACTAAGGGAGGAGAAACAAATCTAACTTTAAAAAACATTATATTAGGCTTGGCACCCGTAGCTCAGTGGTTAGGGCATCAGCCACATGGAATCGGGCTGATGGGTTCAAACCTGGCCTGGGCCTGCTAAACAATAATGACAACACCACCAAAAAGCCAGGCATTGTGGCAGGTGCCTGTAGTCCCAGCTACTCGGGAGGCTGAGGCAAGAGAATCGCTTAAGCCAAAGAGTTTGAGGTTGCTGTGAGCTGTGATGCCATGGAACTCTACTAAGGGTGACATAGTGAGACTCTGTCTAAAAAAAAAAAAAATTATATTAGCTATAAAAGGAAAAATTAAAGAAAGAAACAAATCTCATGTATCATCGAAATGAATGTTCTTTGAAGACATTTCCTAGCTACAGTGCTGATGTGGGCCACGATGACAGAGCTTTTCCCACATGGGGTCCTGTTTAGTTTCTCCCTGCTACTGTGGTTCTGAAGGCTAAGGTCATTGACTCAATGCAATCCGAGTGCCATCCCTCAAGTGATCACGAAGCTGTTTGAAGGGCCACAGACACATCCAAAGGGAAACGCAGTGAGATGTAGACCAGAACTCCCACAGGGACAAGACGGACCAATGAACAGTGACTGCTCTGCTGTCGGAATTAAGCCATGGAGCAGTTCACCAACATGGTCACCAAATAATGCAGAGAAGGCAGGGAACAGCAGAGATGGTGATGGCCCACAGCTGCCAAAAAAGCAGGAAATTGCTCCCAAAGCAACACCCACCTGTTGGCCACGCTAAAGCTCCAAGAAACAAGAGCCACCCTGCCAAGAGGCCTCAGGGGATAGTCCTTCCGGAGTTCAGCCTCCAAGCTCACTTCAAGCCTTTGTGTTCTCAGTAAGAATTTCCACACTGAGAGCTCAATTCCAATTACACCCCAAGATAGTATCAAAATGATAGGTAAATGCAGGCCCAACCTTCTGGTGAGGCAGCCAAAGCATACAGAGCCACAGGGAAGAAGATGGGCTGATTGAGATCTGCCCTGGGTATGACGTCTCCTAGGAGAGCAGCTGAAGGCAGCCAGGAGCGGCACGCATCAGATTGTGCTACCAAGAAAGCGCTGGGGGACTGCACAGGCGTGCTCACTGTGACATGGGCCTTCCTAGGAAGGGTGTCTGAGATGAAACAAGAGGGTTACAGGGGAGCTGAGATGGTGCGAGAACACTGGAGTTCCAGGGTCCAGCAGGCGGTCTGTACAGTGGTAGCGTCCTGCAGTCACACAACCTCAGAGGTTGGAGACATTTGACTCAAGACAACTCTTCTCCAGATCAAGGACCCACAAGGCGGTTTGGGCTTTCAACTCCCCATAATCTCCGCTAGCATACCTTGAAATCACCCCAAATAAATACACCATCTGAAGGAAAGAACAGTTCTTGATCTACATGGCCTTCTTCATCTTGTCACTCCCCTGTGAACAGTTCAGCATCCCTCCACCTCTCCTGCGTAGGAATGTGGAAGGCTTCGCTGCCCTTTCCACCCTCCCTCCATCGCCAATGCTTGAATTAGCTCCAGAGCGGCCCCCATCCTTAGAGAGTAGAGCCTGACAGCCCTTGGGAGAAGCCCGCCGCATCTGTGAATGGCATCTTGGGAAAATTTTTTCCTAGCTATTTGGCAACCGAAATGGTGAGGAAAAGTTGTTCACGCTCCTTTTTCACCAGTAATTAATTTCTGGATTCTGCGCAAAGGGTGTGCCTCCTAATATGACAAAAAGTTCCACATAGAAATATTGTCACAACATTGTACAAAATAGCAAACATTTGGAAATAATGGGAGAATAATAAGGGCTGATAGATCCAATCCATTTGATAATGTGCAGCCGTTAAAAATGATATTCATACAGAGAATGTAGCAATACAGAGAAGGTGCTTATGATGCTAAAATGTTAAGAAATCAGGACACTAAATCCAACATTCATCAGGCTCAATTACATTTTTTAAAGAAAGCCTATTACAAAAGTGACTGGGGCTCGGCGCCTGTGGCTCAACAGGCTAAGGCGCCAGCCACGTACACCTGAGCTGGCGGGTTCGAATCCAGCCTGGGCCCGCCAAACAACAATGACGGCTGCAACCAAAAAATGGCCGGGCATTGTGGCGGGCACCTATGGTCTCAGCTACTTGGAAGGCAGAGGCAGGAGACTCGCTTGAGCCCAAGAATTGGAGGTTGCTGTGAGCTGTGAAGCCACAGCCCTCTATCCAGGGTGACAGCTTGAGGCTCTGCCTCAAAAAAAAAAAAAAAAGTGACTGGAAGTGATCCCACTTGGATAAGGCATCAAGAAGAGACCGGAAAGTAGTGGTTACCAGGGTGTGGGAACATGGGGAGAGGGGACTGGGATGGATTATTTGACAGGCACAGAGTGTCACTTCGGGATGATGAAAAGATCTAGAGATGGGTCATGGTGAAGGTTGTATAATAATGTAAGTTTACTTAATGCCACTGAACCATTTTACACTTAAAGTGGTTAAAATGATAAATTTTAGGTTACATATATTTTATCACAATTTTTAAAATATGCCCCAAAAATACCAGAAAGAAACTGAAAGTTAAGAGTTCTTGGGAGGACTTGGTGTGTGTGTGTTTTCCTATTTCTAGTTTTCTGAATTCTCTAAAGTATATACAATATATTGAGTTGCCAGTGGAAAATCCAATAAATCTTCTCTTAAAAAATAGATTTCGGCTCAGCGCCTGTGGCTTAATGGGCTAAGGCGCCAGCCACGTACACCTGAGCTGGCGGGTTCGAATCCAGCCCGGACCCGCCAAACAATGACGGCTGCAACCAAAAAATGGCTGGGCGTTGTGGCGGGCGCCTGTGGTCCCAGCTACTTGGGAGGTGGAGGCAAGAGACTCGCTTGAGCCCAGGAATTGGAGGTTGCTGTGAGCTGTGATGCCACGACACTTTATCCAGGGTGACAGCTTGAGGCTCTGTCTCAAAAAAAAAAAAAATATATAGATTTCATCATAGTAGTGTATAAAGATATTGTCTGATGTCTTTCTACATGTTTTTCAGGGCACTAGTAATACATTTCCCCACTTAGGGTAAATATTTTTCCCCGCCTGATTACTCTGCCCATTTTGCAAAGCAAGGAACTGAAGCTCACAGAGGTCAGGTGCCTTCCCAGAGTCACAGAGTGTGTTGGCAGGTACAGTTTTAATGATGAAAACGGGACATTTTTGCTGAATGTAGCCACGACAGATCACCAGGAGTTATTTTTTCCTCAGACACAAGTCTGTCTAATACATAAAGAGTCTATCCATTAACTAAAGTTCTAACTAGCCTCTACCTTTCAATCATTGTTTTTTAGCTTTCATTTAAATCAAGAATAAACTGATTTTTAAAAAAAAAAAGATCTTGAATTTAAAACCCTAAAGACAATTTCTTGATGGATCCTCTAGCCAGCCTATGAACTTCAAAAGACCTCTACTTGTTACTTCTCAAGATTAGGACCCCGGGGCCCTGAAACTGAGTTGTGAAGGGCTCAGGCTCAGGTGGGACTCACTGAGGTAGGAAATCTAGACTCATCTACTGTGGAAGGTTTTTTTTACAATAAGAGCTTTTTGTGATTTAATATCGTAACTTCATCTATTTTCACCAATTAGAATATGAACTTGCCTAAAGTACCCATCACTCCCACATTCTGGCTATTTTTCACTTTAAATAAGTCAGCAGGGGATCCTTGGCATCAAAGGATCCGAATGGTGCAGTGATGAAGGAGCACCCCCATCGGTTTGGAAGGCTGTCAGTGCACGCTCACCCCGTCACTGTTCCTAATCCCCCTTCACTCTGATTCCCAGCTCGCTTTAATTTGCCCTGATCACCAGCTCAGTGACCTTTACACTTCTGAAGACTGAAAAAAAATCAGGCAGTCCATGTCAGACATAAGAAATATTCATAAGCTCTTTGCTAAATCCTCTGAAACAAAGGAAAGAAATGCTAGAACCCAGCACCTAGTAATTAAGGAGCAACGCCTCATTAGTAATAGAGGGAATATGGAACAAGGAGAGATCTCAGCCCAAACTCCTGCTGAGCCTGGGGAGAACCAGCTGGGTCAGTGGAGGAGACAAATAGATACCAGTGAGTCAGTCAGGCTTAGTGTTCACTGACAGCCACTCAAACCAGAGGGCATTCTGTGAATCCACACGGAATCGTCCTCTGGGGTTCCCAGTTCTGTGGCAGTCACAGCATTAACAGGGGATTCTGTGCAAATAAGCGACCACAGAGCATCCACAGCAAACGACTAAACAGGCAGAGGGAACGGCTTCATTGCCAATGTCAGCTCTGATCGATGGAGCTGGGCGGGATGCTGTGCTGAGAAGGACCTCAGTCTACAGTCATGGAGAGAAGGAAAGGGGTGGCTGTCCTGGCTAGACAGTGGGCAGGAAGGGCTTGGCAGCAGCTGTGGCAGGTATTAATTTGACATTCCTGGCCCAAACTGTCATGAATTTTTTTTTTTTTTTTTTTTTTACAAAAAGAGGCTGCTCAGGAGACACCAGACTTCAGCAAAATTGGGAGGAAGATGACGTTTGCTGTCAGCGGACCACCCTTTCCTCTAACCTTACCCCCCTCTTGCCTGTCTCCAGCTCTCAGATAGCTTTCTGTTCTCTCACGAATACCTCAACCCCTCCATTTTGTCCTGGGAGCTAATGACAAACGACAGTGTAAAGGATGTAAATGTTGACAGGAATCAGAATGTCCGTCTGATGAGCTGACACCGGGGCACTGGGACCACTGGTTAGTGGGAGGACACCTCAGCCTAGACTCACCCTCACCCGTCGGCGGTGATGAACTCTGGCTCGGACAGAAAGAAATTTCTGACTCTAAAGAAAGGAACAATCAACCCACCGCTTCATCGCACCAGCCCTGCCTCTGGCTTCCTTCCTCTCTTACCAGACCAAGACAAAGCCTCTTCCACAAAACCTGGAGGAACTTGAGGATAGCTGAAGCCATCTAGAAGCCTAACTAGAAGCGTCACATTGGACCCAAGCAAAAAGTTACACGGTCTTTTTCTGGGTTTATTGCCCTCTTCCAAGGGGCTATGACTAATTCACCTAAACAGTTCAGTCCAGACACCAATAAGGATAGAAAGACTGGGCGGAAGCCCAAACAAGGAAGGAGCATGGACATTGTGTGGCTTAGACCTGTGTCTCAGCCTTCCGAGCATTTACATGCTTCCCTGTGTTCCTTAGAGTGATACCCCTCAAAATCTCCCTTCCTTCTGAAGTCCCAATGATCATCATCCAAGCCTCTGCATCCAGCCTCTGCAGCTCTGTTCAGGTCTCAGAAGCCCACCGCACACCCAGGTACCTCTGGGAGGGGAGGAGAAGAGGAGGGAATGGACGCCCAGAAGCCATCTTTCTTCCTCATCAAGATGAAGTTTGGACAAAAGGAGAAGAATTTAGATAAGTTTCTCATGTCTGGAGTAGTACTGTGCCTGGCTAAAAAGGGAGATTCAGCTAGTTGCTGTGAAAATTAGATCCATCCCTAGCAGGGTGCGCACCCCCGCAGAGAGCACAGTCTATTATTCCAACACATGCTCAGCTTACTGGAGAAACTGACTCAAAGGTCCCCTGAGGACCCTTTGTACTCTGATCTGAACCAAAGGAGCTTGGAGCCCACCCTTGTAAACCTCTCGGTCCCTGCACCTAATACTCTGCCCCCAAACATAGCTAGGATATATTTAATAAGTAATGAATGTATAATAAATAAATGGGTGAACCAATAGCTGACTCTGGTCCTTCAAGACCATAAGGTCTACCCAGAGACAGACCTTTTTGAATATATCCTCCTTTGGCGAAGATAAAAGCCTGGTCTTCCCAAACTTCCTTCCCAGGAAGGTAGCTGCTCTCAGTTAGCCACACCAGGATTCTCTGTTATCTGTGACCCAGGGCTAATCTACTCAGTCGGGACATGATGCCTCTACTGAGCCAGCCACCCCATCACTCAACGGGTTAGCCTGTCTACTCCATTGTACCCACTGGGGACAGAAGGACAGGTACATGGCACAGGTGAATTGCAAGGGCTTTAAGTCATACCAACTCTGGTATCAATCATGGCTCAGTGATTGTTGACTAAAAAACTCAGCATGTTATTTAACCGCTCTGTGTCTCCGTTTAACTGTAATCTGGGACCAAGAATCTTCAAGTCATTGGAATCACACTCCTTTCCGGATGTGAAAGCTACAGAGGACGGCTGCCCGGCTACTCAACGCCAGGGTACTCCATTCACAAAGCAGCCAGTGTGTGTGGCGCCCCCTAGAGTTCTGTGCTATGAATTACATGGAGTGGCCCTGTTGCCATCACAGGCGACTCGTCCACCTTGTCCCTGGATCCACACTAAATGCCTAGAATAATGCCTCACTCACAATAGGAACTCAACAAGTATGTGCTAGATGCATGAATAGAACCTTTGTGAGGATTTATGTTACCGATTTACGTAAAGGCCCTATTTTCTGAGTCAAGGCTTAATAAATGGTAGTGGTGATTATTGTTGATGGTGTTACTAAGCATAATGGGAAGAACTTCTCTGGCCATGGGCTTTTATAAACCACTGGGTGCTGGCATGAATGTGGAGGGGCTTTATGCCCCACACCTTCAGCTCCAGGTGAGAGTGACTCTGCTCACATCTTCCCACCACAGTGCCACGGACCTTGCCCTTCCCACCTGCCTGGTCTGGCCTGTGCCCTTCCTGCCCCTGGCCCAGCCCTGCCCCCAGCCTGACCCCAAGGCGACTGCAGACCAGCACAGCTGCCATCTGGCTGCAACCTGCTAGGCCATCTCATCTTCGTGTAAAAGTCAGGACTTTCCTCCTCCCGCCTCCTCTTGGCTCTCTCATTTGGCACCAGGGTCCCTATTCAGGAGCCCAGTGCCACTCAAAGGCCACAGCTCCTTCTTGGAAATGCACAGGCCTGAAAACAAGGGGCTCAGACACCTGCCAACAGGGACATTGCATAACGACTGCTCCGGGTTCCAGGTGAAGGGAACTCGGTTTCAGGGTGGAGAGTAGGAATTCCTCACCACGCTCAGGAGGCTGCTTGGATTTTTACTGTTTCTCCATCCAAGGCACAGAGTTTTGAAAATAGGATGGCCCTAGTTTCAACCTGGAGGTGTCTCTCCTCTCCCACAATCACCGCACCCAAGACAACAAGCTCCTTTCTGGAGACAATAGGTGGCCGCCACCTTTGTACAATATGAACAGTGTTAGGGAGGAATCCACCCCAGAAATATGACCTCCCCGAATGCCTGGGATTCCACTATTAGTGATTCACTCCTTTGGTTCAGCACCACCCACTCTCTGCCTGTCTTGGAAAACACAAATTCTCCTGGGAAGGGTGACACATTAAGTTTCTAAGACCTTGAGTGAATAAGTTCAGCAGACATTTAATTTCCTCCTGAGAGCAGGGACATCTGGGTGCTCGGCCTGTGGGGCTGGAATGGGTTTGCCAGAATCGGAGAAGAGGAAGGACTTTGAAGTCAATCTCTGTCAGTGTCCCCAAGCTTCCTAGAGCCAGGCCTGCTTACGCCCTCCAGTGACAGCTGGCTGTGGGGCTGTTTATTTTAATGAGATAATTACCAAATGATTAGACGAGGCAACACATGCTAGGCCCTTCCTCCATACCCCACAGGTAATAGATACAAAGCAAATGTTGGTTTCTCCCACTCCTCCCGTGGAAGGCAAGAAGATGTTTGTCTCTCCCTGGGGAGAGGGCTGGTCTGTGCCTGCCCCTCAGCTTCAGAAGGATGACTCAAAGAAATCAGGCTTCTCCTCTACTCCTTTCAAATACAGACACACTCTGCCCTTCACCCCTTTGGCCCATGGCTCCCTTGCTGCTGCTGCAGAAGAGACAGCCGAAGACAGTGGCCAGGGCACAGGTTTGAATGTCAGCTCGCTGGAGACCTGGTGTCTAGGGTCCCAAGGCTAGGAGAAGCTCTTGCTTGACATTGATTCTGCTCTGCTTCCAGCTCTGCAGATTCTCTCGGGACTGTGTCTTAAGAGTCACCAGGCATCTAGGGACTATGTTACCTGCCTCCCTCTGCCAGTGCGAGAGACCAGCAGGAGACTGGGAGGTGAGAAGAAAGAGATGTGAGCTCTTTAGTCCCCCCCACCCCCGCTCTGTCCCCACAGCGCCCCCTAGCCATGGCCACAGCTCCTTCACTGGTGGTGCCAGCACTCACTGGGTCCTGCACCCAATAGTGGAAAAGTCTTCCTGCTCCCCCAGGCTCCTGGTATTTCTCCAGCAATGACTGATCATCATCCCTCCACCTCCCATCCACCAGGGCCGTTGTAAGACCCAACGGAGATCCCAGATGCAGTCTCTCCACAAATACCTGCTGACAATGGAAACGTCCATGACAAAATCTTCCCCGGGGTAAAGGCCACACCACATCCATGTCCGTTCCACTTCACCACCACACTGCTTCCTAGAGTACCATAGATTTCTCCAAACATCAATTTTCGACGTCTTCTGCCTTCCCCTTCCCCTCACCCAGCACACCTCCAGCTCAGAGCTGGCAGTAGGGACAAGGAGATGTTGGCAAGTTGCAGGCTTTAAGACCATCTGGTGTGCTCTGAGAAGTGGCTTTGGGCCAACAGGAGGGTTGGGGCTGGGGTGGGGGGCAGTTTGCTGTGAATGGGATGAATCCTGTCTTCAGAATCCCCTGTCCACTTCCTGTTCATTCATCTATAAAACACTGTCTGGACTCATAAGAACAGATGATACAAAAGGCTTTCAATACATTATATCATTTAAGCTGCTCAACAGGTAAGGAAAGATTACCATCAGCACTTAAGATGCACTTCAGAGAGGTCAAGCCACTCCTCTCAGCTCACACAGCTAGTAAGTGGAGGAGATAGATTAGAACCCAAGTCCTGTTATGGCAGTGTCAATTCTCATTCCCTACTCTGAGACTGAGAAAGAGAAACATGAGATGTGTGGACCAGATGAAGCCAAAGTAGCCTGGCATTGACCTAGCCTTCTCTGAAACACAGCCTCAGAGCCTCAACCTCCACCACTGAGTTTGAGGAGATGACTTAATTACTCTTTGTTAACACCAAGCAAGATGGCTGCCAAGTTCAGGACACAGGTGTCTGTTCCACACCTCTCACTGCACACTGCGTTCTAGGAATGGCAGGCGGAGGGCTGGAGGATGAGCAAAACCCTCTTTGGAAACAGAAAGTTGTAAGACACATGGGTTGGCCACAAGGCAGCATTCCCCAACGCTATGCTAACTCAGGAAGCCAATGACAAGTGTGCACACAGAACCCTGTGGTGTTGAGACCTACACTGTAAAGTCCCACAGGTGCTAGATGTCCAGAGGACACAGAGGAGGGGAAAAAAAAAGAGGGAAACACAAGCAAGAGGTAAATTCCACTTACAACTCCTTTGGCAGTTAGCCAGGTTAAAAGAAAGAATGGTATTTGGATTCAAATCCCAGGAACATTAGTCTCTGACCTGCGTGAGTCTCATCTTTACAGGTTGCTGGGCAGATCTGAGTGACTTCGTGTGATCATGCCTTTGAGAACTTACCATATTCCAGAAACTCAGTATTATGTTTTGGTTATCTCCTTCTACCTTAAGATAGAGCAATAAAAACTCTTTTATCCCTATTTTATGATGAAGACGCTGTCTCTGAGAAGGTGAGTAACTTGCCCAAGGCACACAGCCAAAAACTTCTGGTGCTTAGGGAAAAAATGTCAGCCAGGAACAGCCATTCTAGTTCCAGCCTCTGAGGATCTTAGAGGTAGACATCTGGGCTGGGGTTTAGTTTCTCTAATTATGAAATATTTCAAACATATGAAACTATATATTATTACAAATACCCATGTAAAGAACACTCACGGTAAAACATAAAATGTCAAAATTGAAGTCTCTGCACCTACCCCTAATCCTTTATTTTCTCACTCTTCCCAGAGAAAGCCAGTCATTTATTTGTTTAACAGTTATTTTGTTTGTTTGTTTGTTTGTTTGTTTGTTTGTTTTAGAAATAAGGTCTTACTAAATTGCCCAGGCTGGCCTTGAACACCTGGACCCAAGCAATTCTCCCACCTCAGCCTCCTGAGTAGCTGGGACTACATGTGAGTTCTGCTACACTCTGCTGATAATCTTTTTTGAGATACAGAAATAGAGGCAGAGTCAAAGAAAGAGAGAAACATCATAAAACCCTTAGATACAGGACATAATATCAGTAAATTCATTGAATTGAATTGCAAAAACACACTCCTTCCTAAGACAGAAGCTTCTTGCCTTATCCCGAACAACCGCATTTCAAGTGGGCTTCTCAATAATTAGGTGGAGTTTACAGGAAAGGTTATGAGGCTGATATTGTGACCTATTATGATCAAAATTCAAGCTAAGATCACAGTGAAAATGATAGCAATAATAATATGGCTTTATGTTTATAGAAGGTATTGTCATTTTATGTATTTTCATAAACTTTCCTATTTCTCAGGATCATATGTAAGCAGAAAGAGGTTCTGGAGATTACCCAGCCCAGAAGATTTCGGAGTTCCTGTTAGCAGCAGAACACTTTTCCAAACTAAATCTTTCCTGGGACAGCTCTGGTTTAAACAAGAGCGGAGAGTCCACAGACCTTTCCCCAACTCAGCCTCCTGCACACCTTCTCTGTCCCTCGAGAATACGAGGGAGACCGAGGACTCCAAAAATATCTCCATACCCTTTCTTTTATGGATATAGAGACCAAGGTGGACTTGAAGGAGGAATGGGGCTCAGATCCACTGAGTCCAGATGTCTCTACTACAGACACTTTCTCCTTGAATTCTCCCCACAGAGGTGCAGAAAGCTTACACAACTTGCCTCGGGTCACACAGCTGTGTTTTACAAGTCCATGGGAGTTCCAGTGGGTAGGTGGCCAAGTCATCTTCCAACTGCAAGACCAGAGCTGCTGGCTTCCGGCCAGTGCTTGCAATTCAGCCTCACTTCTCTCCACTGCAGTTTAGTTGGATGAGTCCTTCTGGGTTTATCCTCCAAAAGTAGGCTCAGTCCCAAGAGAATCCTTGACCTTACTGGACGTAGCTAGGTAAGGATGTGGTCCCCTTGAGAGCCCTGGAGCATCCAGGCCCTTGGCAGGTATGTGATATAGAGAATCTGCCTGAGCCACCTCCTATGCTTGTTTGGGGTACCCTGTCCTCTCCCTTCCAGCTCCCTGCCCTACATCCCCAGGGTCCTCTCATTGATCCAGAGGATCCACTGATACCAATTTTCCTTTCCATCCCTCAGAGCATGCCTTCAGTCCATTCACTCCACATGCTGCTCCCTGAAAGCGTGCCAGCACATCCTTAAGATAGCACAAAGAGTAATATTCATTGGGGAAATTTTAGGTGCCAGATTAGGCCAGTGAGAGCATTGTTTATGGAGAAGAAAACCTTTTTGCTGATTCTCCAAGGATGCAAAACAGATCTCCAGCGTATAGCTGCAAATCCTTTAATAAGCAATTTGTTCAGATTAACATTTGAAGAGCCCCAAGATCTGTGTCTGTTGGTACTTTCAGAAAGGGAAAGGGAGATGGAGAGCCAGTCTAACCCCAACTTGAGACCAAAGCACCTTCTCTTTTTACCACAAGAGATAGAAACAGCAAGTGCAACCAAATATTCCATATGCTTCACTATACTTCCCAGCCTGCCTTGCAGCTAGGTTGGAACATGTGGCCAGCTGTGCACATGGATGACATGCCACTTCTGAGCTGAAGTGGTCAATGACTGAAGTGCCTCCTCTGTCTCTCTCTTCTCTACGTTAATGTCTCCAAGGTCATTCATCTCCAAGATCATATAACAAGCAGTAAGGCCACCTAGCCTGCACTAGTTTTATGAGCGAGAAGTCATTCTTTACTGTATTTAGTCACTGGGGTTTTAGGGTTGTTTGTTACTACAGCATAGCAGAGGCTACCCTGACTAATACACCATGGGAAGGTAACATTTATACAGTGTTTATAATGAATAAGACTATTGGCAGTAATTTCCCATTCCCTGTAAATCAAGGGCTAGAGAAGAAAAAAAGTCAACATTTCCCCAGACACCCTTAAAGGAATGGTTCTGGAAGCAAATTAGGTTCCCCCAGTAATGCCTTTGTGAGACACAGTAATACAATAGACATGAATGAATGCTTAGACTTTTCTCAAACCAGTGTCCAGTCAGCTTCATGAGTAGAGGCACTCATCATGAAATCAGCTGGAGTAGCAGCTTCCTGATGTTTGGAACACAGCTACAGTGGGGTGGTTTTGAAATAATGTGATGACACCCTCTAGACTTCCACTCCCCCAGCACTTACAACAGTTGGGTAAGCTTCTAACTCCCTGCATTGAATCCCTCTCTGCTTAAAAAACCTGGAGTGGTATCTGTTTTCTTCACTGAACTGTGACTGAATCCTTGTTGCAATCAAAAATTTGAAACCCTTTGAAAAAGGGTAGCATGGTAACAAGGAAGGTGATATGGAACATTCTCTGGGAAAAGGCAGATTCTCTGAGTCCTCAGAAGTTTGAAAAAAAAATGTAGTAAGATGTATTTTCACAAAACCATGAAATCATTTTAAGAACATGACATAAACGATTCATGCAAGTCCTTCATATCCCTGTGTGATTATGGGCAACAACTGAAGATGTGGAGGAAGACCAGAGAATCTAAGTCCCTTCTCCAAGGTGGCAGAGCCAGTAAAGGCAGAGCTGTGATTCAAACTGAGGTCCCCGGGACTCTGACCCTTCTGTCATATAATGCTAGCTCATTGAACCACCGGGCACCCACCTCAGTTATTACAGAGGACTATGTACAGAACTGGCTCCCACATGCCCATGACATTTAAGATTGTGAAAGACATGCTTGAAATGAAATCTAATGATTGGTATTCACCTTTACAGCACAGTTTATACAAATAAACAGTCCTCATAAAGAGCAGCCACTGCCAACCAAAAGCCTGTTGAGTGCTTAGAGCTTTTATTTTAGAACTAACAATCTGAGTTACTCACATGTCCTCACTAATAATGCCCTGCGTGACCTTGAGCTTCTGGCTTAAGCCTTTTGTCCTCATTTTCTCTGTCTGTAAAAGGTAGATAATGACACTAGCCGCTGGACCATGTTGGCACCATGCTTAGAGATCCCCAGATCAAAGGTGTTCTGCCTGGACCAAGCAAGTTGATGATGGTGCTTACCTTCATTAGTGTTGTTGTTATTATTATTGTTGTTATTTGGAGTGGCATGTTGCTGCCCAGGAAGTAGACATGACTCCTGAGGTGAATCAGCACCAGGGCAGAATGAAGAGGCATTTTGGTGCTGCAGAAGCCATGGATATAGAGACTGTCCCTTTCATTGACGTCACATGCTAGCACTCCTAGACAACCCATGTAGTAGGAGGGAGGCATCCTCCTCCCTGGAGGCACGACCATGCATAGAACACCTCCAAGAGGTATTTATGAGGTCTGACACTTAAGTTCATGAACTCATCCTAGAAAAAGTGTGCTTCACATCTCGTTGTTGAATATCGCTATGGCCACCTTCAAAGTACTCCCCTTGGCCATCTGGGGAGTGTCATATTCAGCAATGAGGTAGGTAGCACTTTTTCTAGGATGAGTTTGTGAACTTAATTGTCAGAACTCCTACGGCAACAGTTCTGATGACCATTCCAGAAAAAAAGAGTTCCAAGATGGCTTTGAAAGGTGGACTAGGTGCTGGTATCCATGCATAGCTTCCCAAGAGAAACACCTCAAAGGTGACCATAGTGGTATTCGGCAATAAGGTATGTAGCATTTTTTTCTAGGGTGAGTTCGCAAGCTTAATTGTCAGACGTTGTAGATCTGTCTTTGGGAGAAGGAAGCTAGTGAAGAAGACCCCATTGTTTCTTTGGTGACATGATTCCCATAATCACACAGCCAACTAAAGAACCCTGGAATCATAGCCAGAAGGCTTTACATTTAAGTCCCACCTCCATCTCCCTGTGAACTTGAACATAGTCCATAATTTCTCAGGGTCATCATTTCTTCATTATAAAATAAAGATGTTTCACTAAGGTGATTCCTTGGTCTCCTAATTCTAATGTTTACAGTTCTCCTAAAAATCATGACAGGACTCTGCCCAGAGGTCTTAACTGGCACATGTCTCCATAGTTGAATGACTGTTGCAGTCACTGCTCTTCTGATAGGCTTTTGGCCCCTTGCCCACACTCCAGCAGTAATATTCTAAGTTTGGGACAAGGAAATGTACTGAACTTGTTTTGAAACTTATCAGCACACTGGAGACTCAAAATAGAAAGCCAAGCACTATGTACTAGTAAACATTTATTGTGGTTTTCAAAGTACTCTCCTGTGGGACCATCGCCTGCATTTATGCAGCCTGTATACGAAAGGTGCCCCATCCGAACACATGAATTTCTTTAAAGACCTCGTCTGTGAACATGCTAGACTTTGGACACACATCTTATAATCAGATTGCACCTTGTACAAAAAAAGGAGGGGAGCATCTATTTTCCTACATGGGCACAGCCCTCTTCCAAGGCCCAAGTCTTGATGAGTAGAAGGTAGTCTACATTTCAATTGCCAAAGGGTGTGCACATTTGTGCAGTGTGCATGCTGTAGCATCCCTGGATCAGCTGATTTTTAGGGGTTCCATGGAGTACCCTCATGAACTTCAGAGAGTTGGTGGGAAGCTTCCTTCCTACCCCACCAACTGGTTTTTTACTTGCTTTACATGATATTAGCCATCTTTGGGTGAAAGTGTTGTTTTACCATAATAGGACTTTAAAATGTTTTGCAACCACTGTGCACATACAACATAAAAATAAATAAAAAGAGCTTTTGTTTGGAGAGGTACAACTACTCAAATCTGGAAAATATGTTTTCTTAGGCCGTGGTATTTTAAAGAAGTAAGTGCAGTCAGTAAGAATTTTCAATCACAGTGAACTCGGAGTGCAAAAATTCCTTCCCTCTCCCCCAGTTGGTTGTATTTTCTACCTGGGCTCCCTTCTATGCTGGCCGAAGTTGAATAATTAATCTACTTACGTCCAAATAACCTAAGTCACCATCACAGTTTTTAATCACCATTTCAGCTCAGGATGTGAGTGAGTGTACATGTGCATGTACATGTGTGTGTATGTGCTGAGAATGTCACAATGAAAGAAGAAATTTACCTTCTCTGTCTTGGTCCCACACTGGTCTCTGACTTCAAACCTAATTCATCCATCTGGTCCTTTATCCCACACTGGCAAATTCTCTGAGATGCAGCCATGTCCTCCTCAGATGCCTGGGAGCATGGTCACCCTCCATCCACTGCCACTCCGTCCTCCTGATTCTTTCTCTCCTTATTCCTCCTCGGTACACCAACCTGATGCCTCTGGGGCAGTTAGATGCCCAACACTCAGCACTCTGATGCCTTGGGAAAATTGGAATACTGACACAATCCTTCCTTCTCCCCGCTAAACACACCACTTTCTCATTTCTATTCCATGGCAGCGTTTTTATGATAGACAGAGAACTTACCTGAAGCTTGATGACTCCCAGGCTGCACCCTGGAAAGCCCGAGCCAGGTCCTCTTGACTTTAAGCAGATCTACCATGCCCCTCTGGCCACATTACATTTTGGAAGGTGACACAAAATAGAACCACTCACACTTATGCCCCATCTTCTTACTTCAGCTCCACCTTGTTTATTTCCAGAGGGTCAGAAGTCAATAGTGGGGAAAGAACTGGCTGATTGCTTTTACTTCCAGAATCTTGCTCCCTCACATCTAGACCTTCAAGCACTTGAACTTGAATTTAAACACTTCCACCTCTGTTCAGAAGCGCCATGGGTTGTGAACAGAGAAATGCCCTTGGGATGTGAGTGAGTGAAATAGAGAAGGTGTGGCAACACGGATATTAACTTATCACATGTCATCCTGCCATAAGCTAGCCTTTGTGGGTGGAAAGAAGGAGAGGGGAGCCTGGAGGTGACACATCTGTGCTCTGTGAATTAGATCACTCTGAAACAAAATGAGAGAAAAGAAATGGAGCCAGGACAAAAAGAAGAATGGGAATGCTATGGAAAGATATGTATCGAAAGCTTAAAAAAAAAAAAAAAAAAGTGAGTCCCCTTATAGCCCAGGAATCCTATTTCTTTCTTTCTTTCTTTCTTTCTTTTTTTTTTTTTTTGAGACAGAGCCTCAAGCCATCACCCTGGATAGAGTGTCATGGCATCACAGCTCACAGCAACCTCCAAATCCTGGACTTGAGCGAGTTTCTTGCCTCTGCCTCCCAAGTAGCTGGGACTACAGGCGCCCACCACAATGCCTGCCCATTTTTTTGGTTGTAGCCATCATTGTTGTTTGGCGGTCCCAGGCTGGATTCGAACCCGCCAGCTCAGGTGTACATGACTGGCGCCTTAGCCCATTGAGCCACAGGCGCCAAGCCAGGAATCCTATTTCTAGGGGATTATCTTAAAATAATCAGACAAGCGTACACTGACTACAAAGAAGTTCTGTGCAGAATTATTTACAATGGAAATAATCTCCATATTCTATAATACAGAACAGACATGTAAATAATTATGCTCTTCCAATGGAATATTCTGTGACCATGAAAATATGATGAGCTAAAACTCTATATATTAGAGTGAAAAGATATTAAGTTATCTGATTAAGTGAAAAAGTAGGTTACTAAACCAAAATTATAGCATAATCACATTTTTATTGCATAGATATAGTAATATACAGTATACAATTGTTTTGTATACTGTCTTACAATGATCTGACTTACAATTTTTCGACTTATAATGGTGCAAATGTAATGAGGATTCAGTAGAAATTGGACTTCTAATTCCCATATGACCATTCTGTTTTTCACTTTCAGTACAGTATTCAATAAATTACATAAGATATTCAACACTTTACTGTAAAATAGGCTTCGTGTTAGATGATTTTGTCCAACTGTAGGCTAATGTAAGGGTCTGGGTACATTTAAGGTAGGCCAGGCTAAGCTATGATGGTCAGTTCATTAGGTGCATTAAGTGCATTTTTGACTTACAATGAGTTTATCTGACATAACCCCACTGTAAGTCAAGGAGAACCCATTCTATTTACATGTCATGTATGTATGAATAAGATATATTTATATATCATATATGTGGTATAACAATATTAGCAGTAACTATTCTGATATGGGATGCACTCTGCTTTACTTATCTATATGTTCTAAACTGTCTACAAATGAGTATCACTTTTGAAATTTAAAAAGGTGATAACCTGTGTGATTTGGAGAATATAGAGGAAAACCACTCATAGGCAAAGCAGAGAGCTACCACTTCTAGAAACTTATTGACAAGATCAATGCTCCCATCTTCAGGGGATAGGTCTTCTCTGCCCTTGCCCAATAGGATAAGGTGTAAATTGGGGTTCTTTTTCACAAACAAGAATCTCATATGACTAGTTTCAGAAGAAAGGGAACTGATTAAGGGATATTGGGACTTATAATTCTGCAGGGATAGAGTAGATGGCATGTCTTACAATTTTCCCCACTAAATACATCTAAGCAAAACCATAGATATTATTCATAAAGCAATCAAGCAATCATAGAGAAGGCTCTTAAAGGTAGAGAGAGGAAGGCAGACAAGCTAGGGAGTTTGGACCCAGGAATGACACAGAGGTGAGTTTTCTGTTTTCTTTTTGTCTCATATGTCCCATACTTAAGTGAAGCATGCATTCTGTAACCTAGAAATGCAAAGGAGTACAGACATTAAAACACAACAAAAGTCAACTCTCTTTTGGTTGTCAAGTCAACTCTCCATTGGTCCAAAGACCAATAAAGGGGTTGGGTGGCAAGACAGAAAACTTTTAGACAATAACTGCTCTACTCCAGGAAAACATAGAAAAAAATTATGTGCACCCTCACCCAGGCCAACAAAGACAAAATGAGGAACCTAGATTTCTAGCCTTGCCAGGCTATAACATGGACGCCCAACACTTCCAGCAGTGTGGTGTCTGAGAAGGCCAAAAAGGGAGCTGGGACTCTCATCCTCACCCAATGGTAATAAGCACCTGCTCCACCAAAGTGTCAGTGGAGCCCTTATTGGGAGCCTGGACTTTCACCTTCACCCAGGAGTATCAAGGTGCCCTTCTCCCTCCTTGTTAGTATGGTGTCAGGGAAGGCTGAGGGAGAAGTTAGGGCTTTACCTCCACCCAGAGGTAATGAGGCCACCTCTTTTTGCTGTCGTGTCAGTGGAGGACACATGGTGAGCACTAACAAGGCATTCCTACCCTGACCCCCTAACTACTGTAGTATCAGTGAAGGCCTAGTAGAAAACCAGAAATCCCACTTCTTCCCTAATAATGAAGAGCTCTTGCCCTACTTGGGTATCAGCAGACACCAAGTGGGGAACCTGGACTTCTATCCTTACCTGGAAGTAACAAAACAGCACCCTCATTGCTCCAGCCAGAGCGGTGTCAAAAAAAAAAGCCAGCTAAAATAGAAGCTATCAGTAAGACCCAGTGTATCATAACATAATAGCAAATATCCAATTTCAATAGAAAATAACTCTTCACACCACCAAAAATCAAGAAAATTTTAACTTGAATGTAAAAGAGACAATTGATAGATGCCAACATCTATCAACAACAGAAACTTTAGATTTATCAGCAAAGATTTCCAAGCAAACATCATAAAGTGTTTCAATATACAATTATAAACACGCTGGAAACAAGTGGGAAAAAATAAAAAGTTTCATCAAAGAAATAAAATGTTTTAGTAAATAAGTAGAAGATATAAAGGAAAACCAAATGGAATTTTAGAACTAGAAAATATAACCATAATCAAAATTTTTGAAAACATAATGAATGGGTTCAACAAAAGAATGGTGGAGGCAAAGGAAAGAATCAGTGGACCTGAAGATACAAGTGTAGAAATAACTCAGTCTAAAAAACAGAGAAATGATAAACCAGGTTGAAAAAAACTCAACAGAACCTCAGGAACCTGTAGAACTATCACAAAAATATCTAAATGCATGTCATCAGAAGTCCAGAAGGAAAGGAGGAACAGGGAAGGCCTGAAGAAGTATTTGAAAAAATAAGGGCTAAAAACTTCCCAAATTTGCAAAAGACATAAACTTCCAGATTCAGGAAGCTGAGCTGCAAACACCAAATCACATAAATCGAAAGAAGTCCATTCCAAGACACATCATAGTCAAACTTTTGAAAACTAAGGACAAAAAAATCTTAAAAACAGCTAGAGAAAAACAACACCTTACCCATACAAGAAAATCTATTTGAATGACAGTGGATTTCTCATCAGAAACTATGGGAACCAAAGGAGAGTGGCACGGAAATTGTTCAAATGCTGAAAGAAAGGATCTGTGACTCAGAATCTAATAACCAGCAGAAATATCCTTCAGGAGTGAATAAGAAATCAAGACATTCTCAGATGAAGCAAACTGAGAAACTTGTTACCATCAGGCCTACCCTAAAAGAATGAAGAGAGGAAGTTCTCTAAACAAAAAGAAAGTACAAAGAGGGAATCTTAGAATATTAAGGAGCAAAAAGAACATGGTAAGAGCAAAAATGTGAGTAAAATCAACAGTCTTGTTTTTTCCTCTTGTATTTTTTAAATTATGTTTGACATTTGAAGCAAAAATTATAATACTATTTGACATGATTCTAAATGTATTTGGAGAAAATATTTAAGGTAATTGTATTAAAAATGAAGGCGGTAAAGGAATAAAAAGGCAAATAAATTTCCCTACCTCACTTGAACTGGGATATGTCAATACCAGAAGATTGTGTTAAGTTGTGTACATATAATGTAACATTTAGAGCAACCTCTAAATGAGTTATCAAACAGGTATGATCAAAAATATAACAGATAGGCGGCACCCGTAGCTCAGTCGGCAGGGCACCAGCCACATACACCAAGGGTGATAGGTTTGAACCCAGCCCAGGACAGCTAAAAAAAATAGAAAATAGAAAAACTGAGGCAAGAGGATCACTTGAGCCCAAGAGTTGGAGGTTGCTGTGAGAGATGATGCCACAGCACTCTACCCAGGGTGACTTGCCTCAAAAAAAAAAAAAAAAAATATATATATATATATATATAAAATTAATTCTTGCTTGAGACTCTGCCTCAAAAAAATATATATATGTATATAAAATTAATTCTAAAAATGTAAAATTCTATAAATATATATATAATTAAAATTTAATTCTAAAAATGTTTAAGTAACCTAAAGAGGACAAAGAAAATAAAATAGAGAAACAAATAACAGAGAACAAAAAACAAAATAGCTTATTTAAGGCTCAACACATCAATAATTACATTAAATGTAAATGATCTAGATAGAGATTCAACACAGAAATGAGAAGACAGGTTAGAGTGGACCTAAAAATATGACTCTGTGATATATCATATCACTTCAAATATAATAAGCAGACTGACGTGAAAAGAGATGGAAAAAAATATGTCGGCTCAGCGCCTGTGGCTCAATGGGCTAAGGCGCCAGCCACGTACACCTGAGCTAGCGGGTTCGAATCCAGCCTGGGCCCACCAAACAACAATGATAGCTGCAACCAAAAAAGGGCCGGGCGTTGTGGCGGGTGCCTGTAGTCCCAGCTACTTGGGAGGCAGAGGCAGGAGACTCGCTTGAGCCCAGGAATTGGAGGTTGCTGTGAGCTGTGATGCCACGGCACTCTATCCAGGGTGACAGCTTGAGGCTCTGT
>CAUYRH010122954.1:0-27073 GCA_963574655.1 Perodicticus potto | reverse complement strand
AATTCCTGGGCTCAAGCGAGTCTCTTGCCTCTGCCTCCCAAGTAGCTGGGACTACAGGCGCCTGCCACAACACCTGGCCATTTTTTGGTTGCAGCCGTCATTGTCGTTTGGCAGGCCTGGGCTGGATTTGAACCCCAGCTCAGGTGTATGTGGCTGGCGCCTTAGCCCGTTGAGCCAAAGGCGCTGAGCCAGATGTAAGATATTGAGCTTAAGTAAAAACCCTGTGGTTGTGAATTCGAAATATTGACATGAATTCATGATTTATTTTATCTGTAAGGAAAATATATATTTCCTAGTCCTGACCAACTAAAAAGTTCTAGAGACAAGGATAGACCAAGTAGAAATGGCATCTTTGGCTCAGCGCCTGTTGCTCAACGGGCTACGGCACCAGCCACGTACACCTGAGCTGGCAGGTTCGAATCCAGCCTGGGCCCGCCAAACAATGACGGCTGCAACCAAAAAATGGCCGGGTGTTGTGGTGGGCGCCTGTAGTCCCAGCTACTTGTGGGGCGGAGGCAGGAGACTCACTTGAGCCCAGGAATTGGAGGTTGCTGTGAGCTGTGATGCCACGGCACTCTATCCAGGATGACAGCTTGAGGCTCTGTCTCAAAAAAAAAGAAATGTCATCTATACCTTAGACTACTATTTTCTACTAAATTTAATTATAGCTTCTTATAGAAAAGATGGATTCTAAGAGTAGAGCTGAAACTGTCTAAGACGAGGCTGGAAAACCCTGCCATATCAGAAAGCAAGGGAACTTATCAGAGACTATAAAGAAGTCATATCAGAAGGATTTAGGAGTTCACCTTACTGACCAAAGATATTTAAATTGCCCCTTCTTCTGACTATTTTTACATCAAAAAGAATGATGACTGTGATGAGGTAAAAGCCATCCTGTAGGTATAAATCCAAAAGTTTGAAATGATGAGGCCAGGAATGGCGGCTCATGCCTGTAATCCTAACACTTAATCCTAACACTCTGGGAGGCTGAGGCAGGTGGATTGCCTGAGCTCATAGGTATGAGACCAGCCTGAGAAAGAGCCAGCCCTCATCTCTAAAAGTAGCCAGGCGTTGTAGCAGGCGCCTGTAGTCCCAGCTACTTGGGAGGCTGAGGCAAAACAATTGCTTAAGCCTAGGAGTTTTGGGTTGCTATGAGCTGTGAGGCCACAGCACTCTACCAAGAGTGACATAGTGAGCCTCTGTCTCAAAAAAAAAAAAAAAAAGACATATAGATCAACAATAATTACACAAATCTTATTTCAATGGGAGTCAAACAAGTCATGAAAGACTTGTACACATATTTATAAGAGTACCAGAGAAATACGAAAACTGCTTAGATATTTGCTAAGGAACTATTATTAAAAAATTTTAGGTAGAAAAATAGTATTGTGGTTATTTTTATAAAGTATCTTATATATATATGCTGAAATATTAATAATTTTATTAAAAGATTTTATTTTTTAAGTTTAAAAACTAAAAGTTAAAAAAATGTTTATTTTAAGTAAAAATAATTTTAAAAAATAAGTGGGAGATGAGAGTGTAGATAAAATTTAAGATTGGCCATAAGTCAAACATTCACGTTAAAATACCAGTTTTAACTGAGTGATAGGTTCTTAGGGTTCAATGCACTAAATTGTGGAAAATCCAAGGTACAGAGTGTTAGGATTACAGGCATGAGCCACCATTCCTGGCCTCATCATTTCAAACTTTTGGATTTAGACCTACAGGATGACTTTTACCTCATCACAGTCATCATTCTTTTTGATGTAAAAATAGTCAGAAGAAGGGGCAATTTAAATATCTTTGGTCAGTTAAGGTCCTAAATCCTTTTGGTATGACTTCATTATAGTCTATGTATTAGATAAAAATGTCATAACAAAAGGTTTTAAATTATTTTTTAAATGTATAGCCCTACTAGAGTCTTCCTTACGGCAACACTATAAGAAGAACTTCATGTAAATAAATCACACTTAAACCTGGGGAAAAGAAATTTTAGGTAGTGATCATGAAAAAAAGTGATTCTTAAATGCTGAGATAGGTCTAGGAACCACATATTTCAAATTAGCAAAAGGAACTAGATAACAGAATTAACAGTGATGCTATAGAATAAACTATGTCAAGAGTTCTAAATGTTAACGTTGGCTTTGTCATTATTAGCTTGGTAATGTTAGAGAAGTTATATAACATCATTGTGTATCAGTTTCTACATCTACAATATTTCTTACTACACAGAAGTCACAACAATCAATAGACATAACACAAGAGCAGAGCAGAATGCCTGTTATTGAATAATTTCTTCTTTGTTCGTTTCTTTTTAGAGACAGGGTCTTACTCTGTTGCTCAGGCCAGAGTACAGTGGCATAATCATACCTCATTGCAGCCTTGAACTCCTGGCCTCCAGCAACCCTGCTTTAGCCTCCCAAAGTGGTGGTATTACAGGTGGCTCTGTTATCTTAATAAACATTTATTCCTTCTTTTTTTATTTTTGAGACACAGTCTCAAGCTGTCGCCCTGGGTAGAGTGCCATGGCATCACAGATCATAGCAACCTCAAACTCTTGGGCTTAAGTAATTCTCTTGCCTCAGCCTCCCAAGCAGCTGGGACTACAGGCATCCACCACAACGCCCGGCCATTTTTTTGTGGTGGTTGTCATTATTGTTTTAGCAGGCCCTGGGCAGGATCAAACCCACCAGCCTCCGTGTTATGTGGCCGGCGTCCTACCCACTGAGCTACAAGCGCCGCCCCCATTTATTCCGCCTTTTTAAAACATCTTACATGGTTGTATGTGGTAGCTTAGCTTAGTAGAGACGAGGTCTCTCCCTTGCTCAGGCTGGTCTCAAGCAGTCTGCTGATCTTAGCCTCCCTGCTTAGCTACCACACACAACCATGTAAGATGTTTTTAAAAGGCCAAGGTGAGAGGACCACTAAAGACCAGGAGTTTAAGACCAGCCAGGGCCACATAACGAGATCCCCATCTTTACAAAAAACTTAAAAATTAGCCAGGTATGGTGGCACATGCCTATAGTCCTGCTTCTTGGGAGGCTGAGGCAGTTTGAGGTTGTAGGAGACTATGATGACACCATCACACTCAAGCCTGGCAACACAAGACCCAGTCTCATAAAAACAAAAACATCTTGGCTCAGCGCCTGTGGCTCAACGGGCTAAGGCGCCAGCCATGTACACCTGAGCTGGAGGGTTCGAATCCAGCCCGGGCCCGCCAAATAACAATAACGGCTGCAACCAAAAAATGGCCGGGCGTTGTGGCAGGCGCCTGTAGTCCCAGCTACTTGGGAAGCAGAGGCAGGAGACTCGCTTGAGCCCAGGAATTGGGGATTGCTGTGAGCTGGGATGCCACGGCACTCTATCCAGGGTGACAGCTTGATGCCCTGTCTCAAAAAAAAAAAAAAAAAAAAAAAAATCTTATAACAGCATAACTTTAGCTTAAGAGAAGGATATAGAAAGAAGGTAGAAAGGTAATCACCAGTATCAAAAGATTCTTGAGGCCAGGTGCTGTGGTCATGCCTGTAATCCTAGCATTCTGGCAGACTAAGATCAGCAGACTGCTTGAGACCAGCTTGAGCAAGGGAGAGACCTCATCTCTACTAAAAACAGAAAAAAATAGGCAAGTATTGTGGCAGGTGCCTATAGTCCTAACTACTTGGGAGGCTGAGGCAGAAGGATTGCTTGAGCCCAGGAGTTTGAGGTTGCTGTGAGCTATGATGACACTCAACCCAGGGCACAGAGTGAGACTCTATCTAAAAAAAGGAAAGAAGATTCTTGAATGGAATACAGTTACTGAAAATGAGGGAACAATGACTGAATAACATATACACTAACCAGAGTGATTAATAGCATCTGAGTCAGAAAGAGATCAGCTTTTAAGGTTGGTTTGTCTAACCATAAATTATCCAAACCATTAACAGAATGCTGTAAGAAATTATTTCAGTAATAATGCAAAGGAAAACCTGAGGCTAGGTTATATTAAAATTCATGTTAAATGAAAACCCAAAAAGATTACTAAAGTTTTGCTAAATATTTTGTTTCTTTTATATACTACTACTTTATACAAGTATTCAAGTTTTAAACAACGTATCAGACCTGGATAGAAAGAAAACTTCCATATTATTTCCAAAACACTTATAAAAGTTTACAGATCAATTTTTTCTAGTATATCCTATAAATCTACAAATATTCTATGTAATAATACTTATCACTTACCACAGATTAACAATGAATAAAGCACAAATATTTTAAAACTAAGCACTTTGCCAAAACTTAATTCCCACTTGTTTTTTTGTTTTCTTGTTTTTGTTTATTTGCAGGAGATGATGAATTTATTTTTTTTAATATGAGGTATATACAGTTAGGTTACATTATTTGTAGATTTTTTCTTTTTCTTTTTGAAATAACTTAGAAATGTCTAGAGGCTCGGCGCCTGTAGCCCAAGTGGCTAAGGCGCCAGCCACATACACCAAAGCTGGTCGGTTCGAATCCAGCCTGGGCCTACCAAACAACGACAACTACAACCAAAAAATAGCCGGGCATTTGTGGTGGGCGCCTGTAGTCCTAGCTACTTGGGAGGCTGAGGCAAGTGAACTGCTTAAGCCCAGGAGTTGGAGATTGCTGTGAGCTGTGACGCCATGGCACTCTACCCAGGGCAACAGCTTGAGGCTCTGCTTCAAAAAAAAAAAAAAAAGAAAGAAACGTCTAGAAATGAACAGACTTAAAGGGACCAAATTATAACCTCTATCATGTCATCCCCACCTCCTATACAGGTCAAAAAGAAACTAACTTCTCTCTTTCAGAAGCCACAAACAATTCAACAGGGGGAGAAGATGAATAAGAAGCCCATAGTCATCAAGCAAACATTAGTAACAATAAGAAGACCTTTTAAAAATCTTTAAAGATTTTTAACATCTTTAAAGATTTAAGTATCTAAGAAAAGGATTTACATTGTAGAGCTGTCTTTCAACATGAAATGAAAAAGTTAAGGTTAGTTTTAAATTAAGAGAGTAAGGCCAGGCGCGATGGTGGTGGCTCATGCCTGTAATCCTAGCATTGTGGGAGGCCAAGGCTAGTGGACTGCCTGACCTCATAGGTTCAAGATCAACCTAAACAAGAGCAAGACCCAGCCTCTAAAAATAGCCAGGTATTGTGGCAGGTGCCTGTAGTCCCAGGTACTTGGGAGGCTGAGTCAAGAGAATTGCATGCCAGGAGTTTAAGGTTGCTGTAAGCTATGACGCCACAGCACTCTACCAAGGACAACAAAGTGAGACTCTGTCTCAAAAAAAAAAAAAATTAAGAGTAATATACAAGTCTTTTTCTAAAAGGAATTATTAGTTTTTTAAATTTAATTTTGCTTTATTTTTAATTGACAGATAATATAAATATTTATAGGGTACAGTAAGATGTCAAAAAGATTAAATCAAACTAATTAACATATTCATCACCTCAAATACTTCTTTGTGGTGAGAACATTTAAAATATACTCTTTTAGCAAATTTGAAATATATATGTTATTGTTAATGATAGTCACCATTCTGTGCAATAGATCACTAAAATATGTTTCTCCCAACTAGATGAAATTTTGTACCCACTGCCCAATATCTCTTCTTTCCCCCCATATCCACCCTCCTCTTGACCCCCTATACTCTGGTTAACCACCATTCTCTTCTCTATTACTATGAGTTCAATGTCTTTAGATTCCACATACGAGTAAACTATTATTTGTATTTATCTTTCTGAGCTAGAAGGCATTCTTAAAACCACATACCAGAAGCCAGCAAATATTTAACCAATTCCAGGTGTCCTTCCTGAGAAGCCTCCATCAGAGGTGTGGAGCAGCCAAGTTCTATATCAGCCCCTGCTTTAATCAAGAAGTCTGCAACTTCAGAAAATCCTCCACAGCAAGCCAAGGTAAGAGCAGTTTCTTGAGTTTCTTCTGTCTGAGCATTTATATTTGCTCCTGGGAAAACATAAAAATATATAAAACCATTTGTAAGAGACTGGTAATAAAGATTATTTTTCAGAATTGTGAGTGATAATCATCTCCATCTTCTCTGCTTCTGTGGTTCTTTCCACTGTGTTAAAATTTTATTTTGTCTAACGTATACATGATCTATGTATCTATGACTTAATAAATAAATAAATAAAAATTAAGAAAAGAATTTATTTTGTCATCAATGCAAAATTATATAAATATATATGTTAGTTGTAATAAACTTCACTGGTACTAGACAAAAACATCCAAAGGAAATGGATTTCTTTTAAGAGTAGTAAAACTGCTTTACCTTGTGCCAAGAGTAGTGCCACCATCTCTTCATGTCCTTCCCTAGCAGCTTCCATCAAGGGAGTGTATCCTTCATCATTAACTTCTTCAAGATTTGCTCCCCTTTCAATAAGTAGAGCTGCCAATTCAACATGTCCTCCACAGGCAGCTAGTGTCAGTGGAGATTCAAATGAATCGGCCGGCATATTCACTTGAGCACCACTATCCAAAAGCAAACGTGCCACCTCTACATGTCCATCCTGTGCATATTTTCAGAAGTAAAGCAAGAAGGAGAGAAAATTTTTTGTTTTGAGATTTTTTTTAAGTGCAGAAAGAGAAGCAACAGATTGGGAAAAGAAGGAAAGAAAGAAAGCAAAAAGGAAGATTAGAAGATTTAGATTATCATGCTCATCTGAGCCTTATCAAAAGTTCATTAATATACAGGATCTAGCATGGTGGCTCGTGCCTGTAATTCTAGCACCCTGGGAGGTCGAGGTGAGAGGATCCCTTGAGCTCAGGAGTTCCAGAACAGATTGAGCAAGAATAAGGCCCCCTCACTTACAAAAGGCAACTGTGGTCCTAGTTACTTGGGAGACTGAGGCAGGAGGATTGCTTGAACTCAGGAGTTTTACTGTGAACTAGGCTGAGACCATGGCACCTTAGCCACTTTCAGATTTATAAAAACAAAACAAAACAAACTTAAATTCAGTAAAGCTGCAAAATCAACAAATCAAAAAAAAATTAAAAGTTCATTAATATTATTTTAAAATAATTTTAAAATTATTTTACTTTACTTTTGAGTAAGGCCAAAATTCACCAAAAGAATTGGACTTAGTGACATACAGTCACAATTTCGAAATTATTTTGAATTTCTACTTTTTTTGAGGTTCAAAACTGTTAATACCATAGTCAACAGTACATCAAAATAATTAGTTTATACTACTGTCAGATCAAATATAGCCATACTCTCAAACTTAGGCATCATGTTCAAGTATTGAAACTGTATTAGATCTGTTTTAAAAACAAAGACTTAGTAAAAGATGACAACAAATTCTGTGAAGTAATAACTACTTAGGAATATGTCACCAAACCCCTGTGGACTGACTCTACCCTATACTTTTTGTAGCTTGTTGTAGTGAAGCAAAGAATTTTATAAAAATGTAAAAATAGGGTGGCATTTATGGCTCAAAGGAGTGGTCGCTGGCCCCATATGCCAGAGGTGGTGGGTTCAAACCCAGCCGCAGCCAAAACCACAAAAAAAAAAAAGAGTAAAAATAAAAATCATATTCATTTGTAAATAATTTTCTTATGGGCCCACCTGCATAGATACTAAGACAATTAACAATAAAACATTCTCATGGAACATAAGAGTATCCATTCTATCCTTCTATCATCATAAATATTCTTCCTTAATTTCAGAATGTTATGTTGTTCTATACTTCAAAAATGACCAAAATATTGCTAATGAAAACTAAATACAAAGTACAAAAATAAGGTTTTATAAGGTGGAATAATTCTTTTTATTAAAGATTTAAGCCCACTTTCATCACTATTATTCAACAGAGTACTTAAAGTTCTGGCTAGCGCAATCAGACAAAAGAAAGAAATAGGGTAACCAAATTCGAAAGAAAGAAGTCAAATTATCCTTGTTTGCAGATAATACAGTCTTGTATCTAGAGAAACCTAAAGACACTACAAAAACACTATTGAAACTGATAAACATAACCACTTTCAGATTTATAAAAACAAATCAAAACAAACTTAAATTCAGTAAAGTTGCAGGATACAAAATCAACAGACAAAAATTAGTAGCATTTATATATACCAACAGTAAACAATCTGAAAAAGAAACCAATAAAGTAATCCTGTTTACAATACCTACAAATAAAATACCGAAGCATAAACTTAACCAAAGAAGTTAAAGCTCTTTATCATGAAAACTATAAAACAATGATGAAAGAAATTGAAAAGGACATGAAAACAATGGAAAGATATTCCATGTTCATGAATTAGAAGAATCAATACTGCTAAAATGTCTATACTACCTAAAGCAATCTATAGATTCAATGCAATCACCATCAAAATACCAGTGACATTCTTCACAGAAACAGAAAAAAAATTCTAAAGTTTATATTGAAACAGAGAAGACCCAGACTAGCCAAAGCCATCCTGATTGATGCAAACAAACAAATCTAGAGGAATCACAGTACTTGACCTCAAATTATACTACAGAGTTGTAGGAACCAAAACAACATGGTACTGGCATAAAAACAGATACACAGACCAATGGAACAGAATAGAGAACCCAGAAATAAATCCACACACCTATAGTGAACTTATTTTTGATAAAAGTACCAAGAACATACAGTGAGGAAAGGACAGTCTCTTCAACAAAGACTGCACCTATATGCAGAAGGCTAGACCATTATCTCTTACCATAAACAAATATCAAAGACTTAAATCTAAGACTTGAGACTATGAAATTAATTAAACATTGGGGAAATGCTTCAGGACATTAGTGTGGGTAAGGACTTCTTACATAAAATGAAAGCACAGTAACCAAAGCAAATTAGACAAATGGGATTACATAAAGCTAAAAAACTGCCACAGCAAAGAAAACAATCAACAAAATGAAGAGATGACCCATAAAATGGGAGAAAATACTTGCAAACTCCCCATCTGACAAGGAATTAATAACTAGAATATATAAAGAGCTCCAACAACTCAATAGTTGAAAGAAAATCAAATAATCTGATTCAAAAATGGGCAAAGGATCTGAATAGACATTTCTTAATAGACATACAAATGGCTAACAGATATATGAAAAAATATTCAACATCAGGGCGGTGTCTGTGGCTCATCGAGTAGGGGGCTGGCCCCATATACAAAGGTGGCAGGTTCAAACCTGGCCTTGGCCGAACTGCAAAACAGAAAAATAGCCGGGTGTTGTGGCGGGCGCCTGTACTCCCAGCTACTCGGGAGGCTGAGGCAAGAGAATCGCCTAAGCCCAGGAGTTGGAGGTTGCTGTGAGCTGTGTGACGCCACGGCACTCTACCAAGGGCAATAGAGTGAAACTCTGTCCCTACAAAAAAAAAAAAAAATTGTTCAACATCATTAGTCATCAGAGAAATGCAAATCAAAACTACAATAAGATATTATTTCACCCTGTTTAAAAAGACTTTATCAAAAATACAGGCAATAGGCTCAGCGCCTGTGGCTCAACGGGCTAAGGCGCCAGCCACATACACCTGAGCTGGCAGGTTCAAATCCAGCCCGGGCCCACCAAACAACAATGACGGCTGCAACCAAAAAATGGCCGGGCGGGTGCCTGTAGTCCCAGCTACTTGGGAGGCAGAGGCAAGAGACTCGCTTAAGCCCAGGAATTTGAGGTTGCTGTGAGCTGTGATGCCATGGCACTCTATCCAGGGTGACAGCTTAAAGCTGTCTCAAAAAAAAAAAAAAAAAAAAAAGACAGGCAATAACAAATGCCAGTAAGAATGTGGTGAAAGAAAACGGGGAGTTGGTAAGAATGTAAATTAGTATAACCACTTTGGAGAACAGTATAAAGTTTCCTCAAAAAACTAAAAATAGAACTACCATATTGTAGAGGACTGGACACCATGCTTGCAAAGGACAGTTACTGATTCTTATCAAATTAAAAGGAAACGCTGAGAACAGGACAGTCTCCTGGCAAACCTAGAATGTTTCCTGACTTGGGGGCAATCCCCCAAGTAACTCAGTGTTCTGGAATAAGGTAAGGATGGTCACTCACTAGTAAGCATGTGTTAAAGTGATGCTTAGTAGTTGTTCTTCATGAAGGTTATGGGGAAAGAACACGTGAGGAGAGCATGTGGCAATCCTTAGGCATGGGCCCTCATCCGCACCTGTTTATGTCAATTACCTTAACTCTCACACCTGTTGTGTATAACCTTAATAAACAGCTGTTGCGGAGGGGGCTCAGGGCTACCCTGCAACTAAGGTTAGCCCGCCTCCCGCAAGCTTGTACTTCAAATCTGTGTCACTCCTGGTTCCTTCCTGCAGCGACCGAGACCGCGCCATAGGGGCCACGACACCATATGACCCAGCAATCCCACTGCTAGGTATATATCCAAAAGAAGGGAATTCACTCTCTCCTCTCTCTCCCTTTTTCCGCCCCTTCCCTCTCTCTCTTTCTCTCTCTCTCTTTTCCCTCCTCCTTAACGCTGCTCTGCAGCACAGCATCCCCCGCAATAAAGACCTTTCGTAAAAAAAAAAAAAGGGAATTCAGTATGTCAAAAAGATATCTACACTCCTATTATTATTGCAGCACTATTCACAAAGCCAAGATTTAGAATCAACTAAATGTCCATGAACAAATGATACAGAAATCGTGGTACATAAACATAATGGAATATTATCTAGCCATAAAAAGAATGAAATCCTGCCATTTGCAAACATGAATGGAACTGGATAACATTATATTAAGTAAAATAAGCAAAGCACAGAAAGACAAATCTTGCACATTCTCACTCATATGTTCGGGAGCCAAATATTAAAAACAAATGATTTCATGGGGGCAAAGAGTAGACAGATGGTTACCTGAGAATTGGAAGGGTAGCAAAAAGGGGGTTAAAGTGGGGATGGTTAATGGGTGCAAAAATATAGTTAGATAGAATGAACAATATTTGATAGCACAACAAGGTGACTATAATCAACAAGTTAGGTATACCTTAAAATAACTACAAGAGTAGAACTGAAATATTCCTAACACAAGGAAATGATAAATGCCTGAGGTGACAGACCAATTACCTTGATTCATATGCCTGTATCAAAACATCATTTGCACCCTTTAAATATATACAACTATTATGTACCCATAATTAAAAACTTTTAAAAGTTAAATTAAAAATTTAAAAAGAATTTAAGGAAATCTTAATTGTTAAATTTTAGTATCCATCAAGAGTTTCATTACACTTAACTAAATGACTAGACCAGCTTTAATCCCTTTTCACACGATGCCAAAAACAGATGACTCCATGTTAAGATGTTAGTTCTACTAGTATTTCAAATATATGTAAAATAAAATATATTCTAACCAAATTACTGTAACTGAGATATCTGGTATTTGAAATGCATTTGCATTTTGAATTAAAAAGAAAATAAGAATTTTAGGTAACTGTAATTGTGCCTAATCCCTCCAGACTCTCAATAAATTGTTTTACTTCAATTTACTTGAACATTTCAAGATTCTTTATAGATTCCATTAACATATTTTGATTACATACATAAAGAAAGGAATTGTACTAGGTACTTAGCTGCATTTGGGCTTGCTCTCCCAACATAAACAACTCTGAAAGTCAAGAGGAGGTAGGGGAAGCTACTTGGAAGCTGTGGACAGCAACTAAGCTAAAGCTATCATCACTGAAAGTAGTACATGAAATGAACACTTCATTTACTTTAGCGTTCTCCCCATGGGCATCTTCTAAACCTATTTCTCTTCCCTAAGCAATGGGACATAGAGCCTGCAGAGAGTGAACATTTCACAGGGCAAAGGAAACAAAGATCAAAATATAAGGCAGCCAGGATAGGTCTTGGGGAGTGGGGGTAGGGTACCAGAAAAAAAACCTAGGAGTCCCCAAAAATCTATACAAAAATTTCTTCAGTTACCTGGGCAAACTCTTGAGTTGAGCATGCCAAGGGTGGGATTCCAGGAAAGGCTGGAAATCTTGGGAGCTCTGGCTCAGTCAAAATGGATAAACTTTGGGGAATATCCCAGGATTTCAGCTGAGATGGTAGACGGCCATCCATAAAGACTAAGGAATACATCCATAAGAGTAAGGTGAGTATCAAGCCTCACCAGGATCAAAGTAATCTACTGATAATTCAACTGCTTGCTAGAACAAAATTTAACAATCTTAAGAGGACAGCATAATACAGAGCCCTTAAAAGGTATCATCCACAATGTATGGCTTATGATAAAAAACTAATAGACATTATAAGAGGAAGGAAAAAAGTAACTTACAATCAAAATATAAAATAATCAACAAAGCCAATCCCAAAAGTTAATCAAATATAGGAGTTAGCAAAAAAGAACCTCAAAATAACTATTAATGATGTTAAAGAAAAAAGGGGGGAAAATGGATGAAAAAACAAACTTCAACATAGAATCAAAGCACTATAGCAGTAATTATATTAAATGCAGAGTGTAGGTCTAGACCAGGCGTCCTCAAACTTTTTAAACAGGGGGCCAATTCACTGTCCCTCAGACCACTGGAAGGCCAGACTATAGTTTTAAAAAAAAGCTATGAACAAACTCCTATGCACACTGCATATATCTTATTTTGAAGTAAAAAACAAAACGGGAACAAATACAATTCACGCCAACTCATGTGGCCCGCGGGCTGTAGTTTGAGGATCCCTGGTCTAGACAAACCAAATAAAAGACAGAGATTGATGGAGTGTGTTTTAAAAACGACCCAAATGGTACGTTATCTATAAGAACTCATACTTCAATATAATGCTATAGGCAAGCTAAAAGAAAAGGACAAAAATATCCATCAGGTAAACATTAATCAAAGGAAATCAGGAGTAGCTACATTAATATCAAATAAAGGAGACCTCAGAGCAAAGAAAATTACCACAGACAGAGACCTTATACAAAAATAAAAAGGTCAACCTACCAAAATACACAGTACTTCTAAAAGTGTATGTGCCAAAAAACAGAGCTCCAAAATGTTAAAAAAAAAAAAAAAAAAAGTAAAATAAATGAAAAAGAAATGGGCAAATCCACAATTATAGCTGGAGATTGTAACATCTCTCTCAACAATTACTAGAACAAAACCAGAAAGAAAATCTTTAAGAATAGTAACTATTCACATAATCTAATTCTGTGGTCCCAAACCTTTCTGGCACCACAGGCTCGTTTCATGGAACACAATTTTTCCACAGATTAGGGGGAAGGGAGGTTGTTCCTGATAGGAGGCGGAGCTAAGGTGGTGATGAGAGCCTCGGGAAGTAGCTGTGAATACACGTGAAGCACCCCTCTTCGACCCTCGCTCACCTTCTGCTGTGAGACCAGTTTCTAACAGGCCACGCACTGACCACAGACTGGAACCCTTTTGGCATCAAAGACCAGTTTCATGGAAGACAATTTTTCTATGGATACGGGGGAGCTACCAGCTGCGGTTGGCAGAGAGGAATGGGACAGGAGGCGGAGCTCAGGCGGTGATGCTGTGCCGCCTGGTTCCAAACAGGCCACAGACCGGTACTGGTCGCCACCGGGCGTTGGGAACTACAGATCTAATTAACATTTAGGGAATACTCCACCCACAACAGCAAAATATACAACCTTATCAAGGGCCCATAGAATATATATCCACAAATTAGCCATAAAATAAATCTCAGAAATTTATAAAAAACCTGAAATCATACAAAGTGTGTTCTCTGATCACAAGAAAATCAAACTGGGAAACATTAACAGAAAGGTAACAGGTATATCTTCAAACTTTAAGAAACTAAAAATAGAAATTTTACTCCTAGATATATACTCAACAGAAACAATCACTTGTGTCAAATAGCCAAGAATGTCCACAAAAGCTTTATTCTTAATAGCCAAATTCTGGAAACAACACAAATGGCCTTTCTAGCAGACTTAATAAAGAAAGAGCTGCATATTTATGCAATGGAATACTACACAAAAATGAAAAAGAACAAATTATAATAAAGTAGAGCAATGTGAGCACCCTCACATGCATAATGTTTAGTGGAATAAGTCAGACAAAAAAGAACACTTACTGTATTACCAAGCCAGGCACAATGGCTCATTGCCTATAATCCTAGCACTTTGGGAGGCTGAGGCAGGAAGACCACTTGAGGTCAGGAGTTCGAGGCTAGCCTGCCTAAGAGCCAGACCCTGTCTCTAGAAAGAATAGAAAAATTAGTTGGACATAATGCTGCAAGTCTATATAGTCCCAGCTACTTGAGAAGCAGAGGCAGGAGTTCAAGGTTACAGTGAGCTACGATGATGCCATTGTGTTCTAGGCCAGGAGACAGGGCAACACTCTGTCTCAAACAAAAACTAAAAATAAAAAAACAAATACTTACTGTATTATCCTATTTACATGAAGCTCAAAAACAGGAAAACTAATATATCATGATGTAAGTTAGACTCATGCTTATTCCTCATGACTGGGAAGGGGCATAAGTGAACCCTTAGCTTGTTCCATATGTTTATATATGGGTATAAAATCTCAAGCTACATACTTAAGATTTGGCACTTTATTGTGGTTTATTGAACAGTGATATCCAGTTTTAAAGAATTATATTTTATCCACCATTTCTAGGAGTTGGAGAAAGCAGTGTTTTGTTTTTTTAAGAGACAAGGTCCTGCTCTCTTGCTCAGGCTGGAATACAGTGGTATGATCACAGTTCACTACAGCCTCCAACTGCTGGGCTCAAACAATTTCCTGCTTCAGCCTCCCCAGTAGCTGGGATTAAGATGCTACCTCTAGCCAATTTTTAAATTTTCTTTTGTACAGACAGCATCTTGCTAGGTTGCCCTGGCTGGTCTTGAATTCCTGGGCACACATACATGATCATTCCCAAAATGCTGGAATTACAGGAGTGAACCACCATGCCCATGAAAAATAGCTTTTCTAAAACAAATTCCTGATATAGTGTAGAAGACTATAGCTAGAGTCTTTAGTTCATAAACCTTCTCAGATTAGGAAAAAAACACTTTATTTAGGAGAATCATTAAAATAAATATATTAAATACTCCGTTGCTAATCAGTTTATATAGATTGTTAGCTCAGACTTCTTCCTACAATGTACTTTGAAATACCAGTATATGTTTGGTAGAACAAGTATACAAGGATATCTCATTTAGAAAGACAGCAATTTTCAACAATGGTTTGAAAATTTTTTATATTAAGAAAAATAACAGGTGGCGCCTGTAGCTCAGTGGGTAGGTCGCCAGACACATACACCCAGGCTGACAAGTTCGAACCCAGACCTGGCCAGCTAAACGAAACAACTGCAACCAAAAAAGAATAATAATTATATATAGAGAGAGAGTCAGGCAATGTGGCAGGCGCCTGTAGGCCCAGCTCCTTGGGAGAGTGAGGCAAAAGAATCGCTTAAACCCAAGAATTTAAGGTTGTTGTGAGCTGTGACGCCACAGCACTCTACCAAGGGCGACAAAGTGAGACTCTGTCTCAAAAAAAAAGAAAAGAAAAATAAAATTTCTTAGGAGTTATACAAAGAGGGCTATAAACTTTTTTCATTACCCCCTCCCATCAAGAATTGACCTCCTCCCTTCCTTGAATGTGGACTGTCCTTTAATCCACAGAATTTGGAGGAAATGATGCTGTGCCAGTTTTCAGACTCTTTCTTAGAACATTAATCCTCAGAAACCAGATACCATTAAAGAAGCACAGACAGCCAAAGGGAGAAGACCACGTGCGGCAAGAGAGAGGGCCCAATCCTCCAGACAAGTGAGTTAAGCCATCTTAGAAATTCCACACAGCTGCTATTTGACAACAGCTGCACGAGACAGACCAACAGAAGAACCATCTGATCAATCCACAGAATCATAAGAGATAAGCGTCTGTTGCATTAAGCCATTGTTTTGAGAGATTTGTTAAAAAACAGAAGTCAGGGCGGCGCCAGTGGCTCAGTGAGTAGGGCGCCAGCCCCATTTACCAAGGGTGGTGGGTTCAAACCCAGCTCCGGCCAAACTGCAACAAAAAAATAGCCGGGCGTTGTGGCGGGTGCCTGTAGTCCCAGCTACTCCAGCGTCTGAGGCAAGAGAATTGTCTAAGCCCAAGAGCTAGAGGTTGCTGTGACCTGTGACACCACAGCACTCTACCAAGGGCCACAGAGAGAGACTCTTAAAAAAAAAAAATAAACAGAAGTCAACAGCACACAGCACTCTACCAAGGGCCACAGAGTGAGACTCTTTTTTTTTTTTGAGACAGAGCCTCAAGCTGTCACCCTGGATAGAGTCCTGTGGCATCACAGCTCACAGCAACCTCCAATTCCTGGGCTCAAGCGAGTCTCCTGCCTCTGCCTCCCAAGCAGCTGGGACTACAGGCGCCCGCCACAACGTCTGGCCATTTTTTTTTTTTTGGTTGCAGCCATCATTGTTGCTTGGCAGGCCCAGGCTGGATTCAAACCCGCCAGCTCAGGTGTACGTGGCTGGCGCCTTAGCCGGTTGAGCCACAGGCGCCAAGCCTAGAGTGAGACTCTTAAAAAATAAATAAATAAATAAACAGAAGCCAACAATATAGAAATTAACATAGGAAATGATAAACTTACTTAATCACATCACCACAAAATTTTGTACTTCCAGGTAATTTTCCTATCATTAAATCTGTCTTTAAAACTTCTTAGTAATCTTTGTATTTAATGTAATCTTTATAGATATGCATATATGCATGATATCAATGTGCTTACAGAAAAAGCAAAATGATTTCTGGATTGACAGCATTAAAGGTGATAATTCTCTCTTTTTTATTTTTTTTAGAGATAGGATCTTGCTGTGTTGCCCATACTGGTCTCAAACTCCTGGCCTCAAGGGTTCCTTTAGTCTCAGCCTCTCCAGCATCTAGGATTACAGGTAAAAGCTATCACATCCATCTCTAAAGCTGTTAAATCTCTTAGATACAAATTGTTTGGATTAAAAATCAATTCTAGATTATCATTAAAAAAAAAAAACCCAGATAAATGCTTTATGGGTTATACATAGAGTATATGAGTCAATATATTTTGAGGTCAATTTTCTATATAAGATTATAATATAACAACAGAAATATGTCCAAAAATTTGAGTTTTTGGAATAATATTCCTTAAGCCAAATATTTTACTTTAGGGTTACATGTTACTGTTTTCTTCCAAAAGCACAGATACTCAAGCATTAACAATGTTTCATATAGAACTGGGTTAAGAAATTACACAAATCAAATACCAATTAATAATTCTCAAAAGCTTAAATACCTTTTTCCCCCAGAAAATCTTAAGTGAGTACAATTTAAAATTACCATGCAAGCCTCCATTAAGGCAGTGTGCATCTCATCTGTTTTGTGCTCTTGATCTGCACCAGCTTCAAGTAGAAAGCGAACCATATCCAAATGGCCTTTAAAAAAAAACAAACAAAATTTTAGAAGAATTGACAATCAATTTAATACTTAAGTATTAAATGAAGAATATTGGAGTGGGGTGTGGTGGCTCATGCCTGTAATCCTACCACTGTGGGAGGCCCAGGCAGGTGACTTGAGCTCAGGAGTTTGAGACCAGCTTTAGCAAGAACGAAACTCAGTCTCTACTAAAAATAGACGCTGTTGGCTCGGTGCCTGTAGCTCAAGGGGCTAAGGTGCCAGCCACATACACCAGAGCTGGAGGGTTCAAATCCAGCCTGGGCCTGCCAAACAACAATGACAACTACAACCAAAAAATAGCCAGGCACTGTGGCAGGTACCTGTAGTTCCAGCTACTTGGGAGTCTAAGACAAGAGAATCACTTAAGCCCAGGAGTTGGAGGTTGCTATGAGCTGTGACGCCATAGCACTCTACTCAGGATGACAGCTTGAGGCTCTGTCACAAAAAAAAAAAAAAATAAAAATAAATAAAAATAGGCATTGTGGCAGGTACCTATAGTACCAGCTACTGGGGAGACTGAGGCAAGAGAAGCTCTTGAGCACACAAGTTTGAGATTGCTGTGAGCTATGATGATGCCATGGCACTCTACCCAGGGCACAGTGAGACTCTGTTTTAAAAAATAAATAAATAAAATAAAATAAAGTAGGGAATCTTTTTCTTTCAGATATCTATGTAAAAATTTATGAGAACTTATTCTGTATTCAGTAAATAAATTAGTAACAGTTTTATAAAGCCAATTCAAAACAACAAACACACTCTCATAAAAGTCATATGGCACATATTATCTAGGTTTTAAAGACTGAATTAATTCAAAGCACATAATTCAAATCAAGTAAAGCAATAATGCTTTTTTCTTAATTTAATCTGCATAAATTATTTATCAAATCAAAACACTGAAATCAAATAGAAAACCAAATGAAGTATCTTTGAATAATATTTTCCAGAAAAACAGTTTTAAAATAACCAAAAACTCGTAGCAATGTCAGGCACAGAAAACTCCATTTAAAATAATTCTAATTCTTGGCTCGGCGCTTGTAGCTCAGAGGCTAGGGTGCCAGCCACATATACTGGAGCTGGCGGGTTCAAACTCGGCCTGGGCCTGTCAAACAACAATGACAACTGCAGCCAAAAAATAGCCTGGAGTTGTGGCGCACACCTGTAATCCCAGCTACTCCGGAGGCTGAGCAAGAGAACTGCTTAACTCCAAGAGTTCCAGGTTGCTCTGAGTTGTGACACCATGGCACCCTACCAAGGGTGACATAGTAAAACTCCGTCTCAAAAAAATAAAAACAATAATCATAATCATAATTCTAATTCTCTTGATACATTTAGTATAAAAAATAGCCTTAGGAATCAATAAGAAAAAGATAAACAGTCCAATAGAAAAATAGGTGAAAGATTTGAGATGGTAATTCAAATACTGAACTGACCAAAAAAAAAAAAAAAAATGTATTATACTTTCCTATTAAAGAAATACAAGTTAAAATGAGACACCATTTTTTTCACTATCAAAATGACAATTTTTTTTTTTTTTTGGAGACAGAGCCTCAAGCTGTCACCCTGGATAGAGTGCATCACAGCTCACAGTAACCTCCAATCCTGGACTCAAGCAAGTCTCCTGCCTCTGCCTCCCAAGTAGCTGGGACTACTGGCGCCCGCCACAACGCCTGGCCATTTTTTGGTTGCAGCCACCATTGTTGTTTGGCGGGCCCGGGCTGGATTTGAACCCCCAGCTCAGGTGTATGTGGCTGGTGCCTTGGCTCGTTGAGCCACAGGCACCGAGCCCAAAATGACAAATATTAAAATGAATGGTAATACCCAGCATTGGTGAGGGTGAGGTAAAGGGTATTCAAATACTGCTGGTAAGAGTATAAATCAGAAAAAAAGAAAAAAAAAAAAAAAAGAGTATAAATTGGTTCAACCTTTCTAGAAGGCAATTTGGCAACATGTATCAAAAGCCTTTAAAAAGTCCATACCCAAGCTCGGTGCCTGTGGCTCAACGGGCTAAGTCACCAACCACGTATACCTGAGCTCGCGGGTTCAAATCCAGCCCAGACCCGCCAAACAACAATGGTGGCTGCAACCAAAAAATGGCCGGGCGTTGTGGCGGGCGCCTATAGTCCCAGCTACTTGGGAAGCAGAGGCAGGAGACTCGCTTGAGCAGAAGAATCGGAGGTTGCTGTGAATTGTGATGCCACCGCACTCTACCCAGGGTGACAGCTTGAGGCTCTGTCTCAAAAAAAAAAAAAAAAAAAAAAAAGTCCATACCCAGTTAATTCCACTTTCAGGAATTTACCCTAAGAAAATAATCAGAGGCTCGGCGCCTGTGGTTCAATGGGCTAAGGCGCCAGCCATGTACACCTAAGCTGGCGGGTTCGAATCCAGCCTGGACCCGCCAAACAACAATGTCGGCTGCAACCAAAAAATGGCCGGGCATTATGGCGGGCGCCTGTAGTCCCAGCTACTTGGGAGGCAGAGGCAAGAGACTCGCTTGAGCCCAGGAATTGGAGGTTGCTGTGAGCTGTGATGCCACGGCCCAGGAATTGGAGGTTGCTGTGAGCTGTGATGCCACGGCACTCTATCCAGGGTGACAGCTTGAGGCTCTGTCTCAAAAAAAAAAAGAAAATAATCAGAGATTAGGCAAAAATGTCTACACAAGAATATTATCACAGTGTTTTTAGTAATAGTGATAAAACTGGGAACAATTCAAGAGTCAAGAGGCAATTATGGTGCAATCTGTTTGATGTGTTTGGCACAGGTTGCTAGTTCCTTACTCGACGTCCTTTCTCTTATTAGTAACAGAACTCTGATTTTATTTGGGTGGCAACATGCCTGACTAAAAGACAACATTTCTCTGCCTCTGTTACAGCTAAGTGTTTCCCATGAGACATAACTGGTAGGATTTTTTTGTTTTTTGAGACAGTTTCACTCTGTCGCTCATAGCAACCTCAAATTCTTGGACTCAAGCAATCCTCTTGCCCCAGTTTTTTCATTTTTAATAGAGACAGGGTCTCACTCTTAACCTGGTCTCAAACTCATGAGCTTAAAACAATCCACTAGCCTCCACTTCTCAGACTGCTAAGACTACAGGCATGAGCCGCCCTGTCCAACCATAACTGAGAGTTTTAAGGTAAAGCTTCTAGGAAGACTCTTTAAAGGGAACTTACTAAATTGGAAGACACTACCAATTTTGCCCTTACCTTCATCATCACTCTTAGAATATGAACTGCTGGGGTCCTAGCTACCATTTTGGTTTTTAGGAAACCTTAAGGATAGAAACCACTTACAAGGATGGTACAACAGAAAAACAGAATTCTGAAATCTTGATGACAGTGTAACTCCCATACTAGCCCTAAAGGGCTTAACCATGGACTTCTCTTTTGTTTAAATCATTAATTTAGGTTTTTGAGATGTATGTGGCCAAATTTAATCTTAAGTAAAATAGTGAAAATACTATATGGTCATGAAGATAATTTAGTATTGTAGTTATGTTAAAAGAGTATTTATTGAGATGGCAAAGTGTTTATGACACATTGCTAAGTAAAATAAGCAGACTATTAAAACAGTTTTAGAACATAATTACTTTGTTTAAAACATATGTCTGCCTATAAATATGCTTAAAAACACACTGAGAGTGCATACACTAAAATATTGTTTACAAGTAACTTTTTATCTTTACATGATAGCATTACAAGTCATTTTTATATTTCTTTATGCTATTCTGTGTTTTTCAGGTTTCTTTTATCCAATGTATATTATTATTTGGGTATATATTATTTTTAAATAAACATTAGAAAAAATCATACAAAAGCTATTAAATAATAGAAACCCTCTAAATCTGAGCTAAGTGGTTTGACTTCATAAACAACTGAGTAATTTGGATTAAAATAATAAACACAGACTAAAAAACTATAGTATAGGAAATACAGGCTAAAATGAGCTTTCTACATAATCTCATATAAACTAGATAACTTCATAGCACAGGAAACAAAGTTAACTCAAATATTCAAAATTATTATGAAAAATTATAAATATTTATACATATATAAAGTACCTTTGTAGCATGCAAGTGTAAGAGCACTTTCTTTGAATTCATTAGAATGAGTGTTGATGCCTGCACCATGATCTAGAAGAACTCTTGCAACTTCCACGTGACCTGCACTGGCTGCTTCCATTAAGGGCGTATGTCCATTTTCATTATGATCTTCTATATTTGCACCTTCATTAAGTAGTACTTTCACAATGTCAACAAATCCTCCAGCACAGGCATAAGTTAGCGCAGTATTTCCTAATAAAGAACGAAAAAAATATAAAATTATGGCACAACAGATACAATTATGATTATGCAACTGTTCTAGTTATACCTTTTCAATTCCCTTACATGAACCACTACAACATCTTAAGTTTTTTGTCATTTAGAATCATCCTTTCAGTTTTCTTATTAGATTTTCTTAAGGGTGGCGCATGTGGCTCAGTGGGTAGGGCACCAGCCCCATATACCGAGGGTGGCAGGTTCAAACCCAGCCAGCCTGGCCAAACTGCAACAAAAAAATAGCCGGGCATTGTGGCAGGCACCTATAGTTCCAGCTACTCGGGAGGCAGAGGCAAAAGAATTGTCTAAGCCCAGGAGTTAGAGGTTGCTGTGAGCTATGTGACGCCACGGCACTCTACCGAGGGTGATAAAGTGAGACTCTGTCTCTACAAAGAAAAAGAAAAAGATTTTTCTTAAAAGTGCAATAGAAGCCGATGCAGTGGCTCGAGCCTGTAATCCTAGCACTTTGGGAGGCTGAGATGGATGGATCATTTATTTGAGCTCAGGAGTTCCAGACCAGCCTGAGAAAGAATGAGACCCCATCTCTACTGAAAAATAATAGAAAAAAAAAAAACTAGCCAGGCATTATGGGAAGCACCTGTAGTCCCAGCTACTCGGGAAGCTGAAGCAAAAGGATCACTTGAATCCAGGAGTTTGAGGTTGCTGTGAGCTGTATTCTACCCAGGGTGACAGAGTAAGATTGTCTCCCAAACCCAATACGAGCCAGGCACAGTGGCTCACACTTGTAATCCTAGCACTTCAAGAGGCTGAGGCAGGAGAGTCTCAGGGCCAAAAGACAAGCCTGGCAAGACTCATATAGAAAGACTTCTTTGTAGAAGACTCCACAAAAAAACTGGGTGTCAGGGTGCATGCATATAGTCCTAGTTATCAGGAGGTTGAGACAGGAGGACCTCTTGAACCCAGGAGTTCAAGGCTGCAGTGAGGTTTGATCAAATCACTATACTCTAGCCTGGGTCTGACCCTGACTCTGACTCTATATAAGCAAATGACAACAAAAGCCCAGTACCAAAGAATACATATCATAAATGTCTGGACAATATAAAATGATAAAATGTCCAGAAAAGGCAGATCTATATAGACAGAAAGTAGATAAGTAGGTATCTGAGACTTAGGTGATTATACAGGGATCCTTTTGTGGTGAAGAAAATATTCTAGAATTAGACTGTATTTATGATTGATTCCTTACTAAAAATCATTTCTGTATACTTAAAACAAGTGAATTTTATGATATGTGAATTATATCTCCATGAAGTTGGGTTTTGTTGTTGTTGTTGTTTATTTTTAAAGCAGCAGCACATATTTGGACTGGGCTCCTGAAGGTGAGTAGGATTCCTGTAGGCTGAGAAAGATATTTGGTGTCAAATAAACAGCATTAAAAAAAGCAGGTGACTAGGATGGTGGCATATCCACTAATAAGAGTTGCAGTGCAGAGCCATGGTTTTCAGCTCTGGTATCTTCCTACACTGACTGCTTTGGAGTACGGAAGGTGGACTCCTGGGAACTTACATTTTTAACAAGCTCTTAAGTAATTCCAACATGCAGGCAGTAGGTCTAATTTGTTAAATAAAATTAATTAATTTAAAAATGAACTTGACTAACAACTTACTGGTGGGAAAAGGAAATAATTTCCTTCTGAAAATTACTATTTTCTCAATGAATTATGGCAATCAGTGCAAGTCAGGAGAGATAGGTGGCTGGAGGATGTGTGAAATGGCCACATGGAAAGTGTAGTGGGGAGTCCATCGAGTAGTATATATTTACTATATGGTGGTATCCCTTCCTTTTACATCATGTGCCTACTTCAGATAAAACAAAAAGACTTTGATCTCAGGCAAGCTCCTTCTACTCTCAAAATGTTCACCTACTTTTTAAAAATAAATGTGCCGGAACAATATGGTGGTTTTCAAACTGTATTCCAAAGAACTTCAGAATTTCCCAAAGAAATTCCTCAGAAACTACAGAAGGAGATAAGGGAGTCCTAGGGACCAGGAATCTAAGTGCCCCCCAACACACACACCTATCCCTACTTTAGTTCAATTCTCCTTTTACCCTTGTACTTTTATATATGTGTTTCCATATACTAATTTGTTTAAAGTTAGGGTTAAGTTAGGGTTCTTTAGCAAATACAACTTTAAACCCACTGAATTTGATAAGCCCCAAGAATCTTCCAGAAAAATAAAAAACTTCTTTGATGGCAGCAACCTGTTAAGTATTCTCAATAAAGTATGAGTCAATGAATATGCACATAGCAAAATGGTATTAACTTTATGGATTTTTAACTTTAACATCTTAATTTTCAATCTTTTGCTGTGGTTTACCAAACAATGAATGCCTTCCCCCCCCCAAAAAATATTGTGGAATAGCAATGCAATGAAGTATTATACAACCTTTAATAAATTTGTAAAAACTGGTTAATAAAATATAAAAAAATAAAGAAATGAATTTGAACATAGGACCTGATTTCAACTATGTAATTTCAAAAAATATTGTTAGGAACTAAATTAACATAGTTAATGATGATTTCTGTACCACAGGGATTAATTATTTTATCTACTTCCCTACATTTTTCAAATGTTATAATAAGCATGTGTTACTTTTATAATCATTCAAAAAATTAAGTAACTGCGGTGGTTTAACATCACTCTCTAAAATACATTGCTTTCGGCTCGGCGCCTGTGGCTCAGTGGGCTAAGGCACCAGCCACGTACACCTAAGCTGGCGGGTTCGAATCCAGCCCGGGCCCGCCAAACAACAATGATGGCTGCAACCAAAAAATGGCCAGGCGTTGTGGTGGGCGCCTGTAGTCCCAGCTACTTGGGAGGTGGAGGCAGGAGACTCGCTTGAGCCCAGGAATTGGAGGTTGCTGTGAGCCGTGATGCCACAGCACTCTATCCAGGGTGACAGCTTGAGGCTCTGTCTCAAACAATAAAAATAAAAAAATAAAAAAAAAATAAAATACATTGCTTTCTTTTTATGTAAATGTAACAGATATTTTCTGTATTTATTTAACACAAGGAGCCACTTTCAAGGGTTCCGACTATAGCATACACAAAGCTGCTCAGTCAAAATAAATGACAGGAAGAGTGGTTCTCCCTTCTAAGACTAGTGGTGCTCTCATTCTATACTTAAAATTTCATATAAAAAAAAGAAAAAAGAAGGAAACATCAGGGCTAGCCTGACTGGTGATAACAGTAGACGTAGCTGTGACAGCAGTAGCAATAGCAGTAACAATAGCTTTTTAGTCATTTACTGTATTGTCATAGCACTTAAGTCAGTGTTTTTCAACCTTTTTATCTCACAGCACACCTGAACCTATAGTTAAAAAAATTTCCATGGCACACTTAAATTACATTGATCAAAAAAAAGAGTAAGAAAAAGAATATACTTATTGTTCTTCGAACCTCTTTCAAAAATGATTTAATTAATAATCTTTAAAAATTTTTGTGGCACACCTAAAATACTCTCATGGCACAAAAGTGTGTCACGGCACAGCAGTTGAAAAATCACTGACTTAAGTACTTAATATTCTGTTGAATAATTGTGGTGTTTTAGATATTTTATGCAGTGTTTTCTCTTTGACTAAATGGTAACCTGCTTGAAGACAGAGATTATTCCTAATATATCTCCAACTGGCCAACTGCAGAACAGGAAATAAACAAACACATTTTAGTCAAATTAAATTAAATACTTAAAAAATATTTGGCAAGCTTTAAATGAGAGTGAATTATTCTTTAATACTACATACAAATATATATATGTACATATATATACACACACAAGGTGGCCATAAAGTTCATGTGCAATTTAAAGAAAAAAAATAAAAAGATAAAGAAACAAGAAAGAAGAAAAAAAAAGAAAATAGTGTGCGAACTTTATGCCCACCCTGTATATGCCCTCTAATACTATGAAACTTTTATAATTTCCTTAATATATTGAATGCTTGCTAGAGACCAAAAATGTATTCTAGGAAGAGTCTATTATATTTTTTTCCACCTTTTTTTTGTTTTGTTGAGAAGGGCTTTAATCTTTTATTGTATTCTTTATTTTCATAATGACTAGGGTTTATTATAAACAAGTCATTTTACCTCTTTTCATACTTCCTCAGCTTATCATATAAGACTGTCACCTCGAAAAATCACTTCCAGGGAGGCGCCCGTAACTCAGTGAATAGGGAGCCGGCCACTACACCAAGGGTGTCAGGTTCAAACCCAGCCCTGGCCAGCTAAACAATGACAACTGCAACAACCAAAAAAATAGCTGGGTGTGTGGCGGGCACCTATAGTCCCAGCTACTTGGGAGGCTAAGGCAAAAGACTCACTTAAGCCCAAGAGTTGGAGATTGCTGTGAGTTGTGATGCCATAGCACTCTACCAAGGACGACATAGTGAGACTCTATCTCAAAAAAAAAAAAAAACAAATAGCCAGGCATTGGCTAAATTGGCTACAGGTGCCTGCTAAAAAAATGGCAGATACCTGTAGTCCCAGGTACTTGGGAGACTGAGGCAAGAGAACTGCTTAAGCCCAAGAGTTGGAGGTTGCTGTGAGCTGGGATGCCATAGCACTCTGAGGGCGACATAGTGAGATTCTATCTCAAAAAACTAAAACTAAAAATAAAAATCACTTCCATTTTTAATCAAAAATGTTGTTATTGTTATTAAATTTTAAGCCTCTTAAATTCTGTGAAAGCAAAAAGTGGAAACCTAATTAACACATGTATATGTAAAAATAAAAAAAATTATAAGATCAAAAGTGTTCTAATGTATCATTCAAAATTGTACTTTTTCTTTGAATACTGTACAACCTAAAAACACTTAATATTTTCTATGTATATTCATTTCTGAATTTTCTTTTACCTCTCCTTTATCTTTACAGATTTATTCATCAGACAATTTAATGTTTTAGGTCCTTTTTCCTCCTGATACGTTAACCTACATTTACAATATGATCCAGCGAAACAGGTATACATTCCCCTCAGCATAACTCCTTCAAAAGAAACATTTTTTAAAAAAAACATTATTTCTTTCTCTTTAACTTATTTCCTGACTTTGTTTTGTGATCTGTATTTATTAAGGGGGTGGGAGACTGGTTTAACCATCCAACAATGGAGACCAAAGAAGATTGTTTTAAATGTTTAGCAAGGGCTCGGCGCCTGTGGCTCAACGGGCTAAGGCACCAGCCACGTACACCTGAGCTGGCAGGTTCGAATCCAGCCCGGGCCGCCAAACAACAATGACGGCTGCAACCAAAAAATGGCCGGGCATTGTGGCGGGCGCCTGTAGTCCCAGCTACTTGGGAGGCGGAGGCAAGAGACTCGCTTGAGGCCAGGAATTGGAGGTTG
>CAUYRH010122951.1:0-23628 GCA_963574655.1 Perodicticus potto | reverse complement strand
ACCTCCAATTCCTGGGCTCAAGTGAGTCTCCTGCCTCCGCCTCCCAAGTAGCTGGGACTACAGGCGCCCGTCACAACACCCGGCTATTTTTTGGTTGCAGCCACCATTGTTGTTTGGTGGGTCCGGGCTGGATTCGAATTCACCAGCTCAGGTGTATGTGGCTAGCGCCTTAGCCGCTTGAGCCACAGGCGCCAAGCCGATAGTCTGTATTTTTCACAGAAATTTTTTAATTCGCATTTTTATTTATTTATTTATTTTTGAGACAGAGCCTCAAGCTGTCACCCTGATTAGAGTGCTGTGGCATCACAGCTCACGGCAACCTCCAATTCCTGGGCTCAAGCTAGTCTCCTGCCTCTGCCTCCCAAGTAGCTGGGACTACAGGTGCCCGCCACAACACCCGGCCGTCGTTGTTTGGCGGGCCCGGGCTGGATTCGAACCCGCCAGCTCAGGTGTACGTTGAGCCACAGGCACCGAGCCTTAATTCACATTTGTATATTTATGAACAGCAAAATTCTGCCTTTATGGTGTACTGCTTGGTGAGTTATAACAAATTCAAACAGCCAGGTAACCACCACTCCCAGCAAGATACAGAACAGTTTTATAACCCCGCAAATTCATTCCTGCCCTTCCTCCCACACTCAAGCTGTAGCGACCACTGATCTGTTTTTAAGGGATTTGTCACATAAATGAAACCATAAAGTATGTGGCCTTTTATCCAACTTCTTTCACTTAGCATAATGTACGTGAGATACAGCCATTGTATGTATACAGTCCGTTCCTTTTGTTGATCAGTGTTCCATTGTATGGAAGTACACAGTTACTGATCCGTTCACCAGCTAAAGGACATTTGGGTTGTTACTTACTTGGGGCTATAATGAATAAAACCATCGTGAACATTCACATATAGGTTTTGGGATGAATCTAAGTTTCGTCTCTCTTGGCTAACTCTGAGAGGGGTTACTGGGTCACATGGCAAGTGTGTGTTTAACTTCATAAGCCGTCAAGCTGGCTTCCGAGGTCGCTGTACTATTTTGTGTTCTCCTCCTGCAACGTCTAAGAGTTCCAGTTGCTCTTAGTATTGTCTGTTAAAAAAAAATTCTATTCAGTGTATAGTAGTACCTCATTGTGGTTTTAATTTGCTTTTTCCTAACTAGTAATATTGAGCACCTTTTTGTATACTTATTTACCAGCCCCATATATCTGCCTGAGGAAAGTGTCTGTTCAGATCTTTTGTCCATTTTTAAAGTGTGTTATTCACTTTTTAGCATTGAATTTTGAAAGTTCTTTATATATTTTTAATACAAGTCCTATGTCAGATATATAATTTGCAAATATTTCTTCCAGTCTGTGGCTTGTCTTCTCGTTCTTCAAACATTGCCTTTTGCAAAGAGGTTTCTAATTTTGCTAAAATCCAGTTTGTTTTGTTTTGTGTTTAACTTATGCATTTAGTATCACATTTTTTAAATCTCTGCCTAACTCGAGTGCAACTGAAAGTTTTGTGGTTTTGGATTTTACATTTATGTCTGTGATCCAATTTGATCATATTTTGTATCAAGTGCAAGTTCAGAATTAAGATTCAGATTTTTGCATGTGGATATCCAATTGTTTGAGAAACATTCATTGAAAAGACTATTTTTTTGTTGAATTGTGTTTATCCCTTTGTCAAAAATCAATTGGCCAATTTTGTCTATTCCTGGAATCTCTCTTCTGTTCCACTGATGTGTCTATATTTTCACCTATACCACACTGACCTAATAGTTCTGGAAATCAAATAGTATGAGTCCTTTAATTCATATTATTTCTCCCTCATACTGTTTTCAAAAGTTCTTTCCCAAATTTGTTTTGGTTATTATAATTCCTTTGTCTTTCCATATCAATTTTAGGCATGTTATCTATAAAAGTCACAATCTGACTGAGATTTTTAGTATTGCATTGAACCTATATACCAATTTAATGAGAATTGACATCATCACAGTACTGAGTCTTCCAATCCACTGAAAATTCTCCATTTATTTAGGTATGCACTGTCTTTCATCAGTGTTTTATAGTTTCATTATACAGATAATACATATTTCATTAAACATATACTAAATATTTCTCTTTGGAGTGCAAAGTGATAACTGGTTTGGGTAGTAAATAATACTTTTTTTTTTGGCTGGGACTGGGTTTGAACCCACCACCTCTGGTATACGGGGCTGGCGCCCTAACTCCTTTGAGCCACAGGTCCTGCCCAAATAATACTTTTTTTAAGTTTGATTTTTGTTTGTTCATTGTTAATACATAGAAACACTATTTTTTTATATTGACCTTGTATTTTTTTTTTGAGACAGAGCCTCAAGCTGTCACCCTGGATAGAGTACTGTGGCATCACAGCTCACAGCAACCTCCAATTCCTGGGCTCAAGCAATTCTCCTGCCTCCGCCTCCCAAGTAGCGGGGACTACAGGCGCCCACCACAATGCCCGGCCATTTTTGGTTGCAGCCGTCATTGTTGTTTGGCGGCCTGGGCTGGATTCAAACCTGCCAGCTCAGGTGTAACGTGGCTGGCACCTTAGACCGTTGAGCCACAGGCGCCGAGCCTATTGACCTTGTATTTTAAAACCATACTAAAATTACTTCTTAGTTCTAGGATCTTTTAGGTACTTTTCTTAGGATTTTCTAAATAGGAAATCATGTCTCAGAATAGAACCAGTTTTGTTTCTTACTTTTCAATCTGTATGCTTTTTCTTTACTTTTCTTGCCTTATTGCCTGGACTAAAAGCACCCCCCACCCCGCTCCCCCAGTACAATGCTCCATAGAAGCCAGAAAGTGAACATCTTTGGTTTATTTCCAATCTTCAGGGGAAAAAAATCATTCAGTTTTTCACCATTAGGTGCAATGCAGGTTTTTTCATAGAGGCCATTTATAAAATTAAGGAGATTCTTTTCTACTTCTAGTTTTCTAAGAGTTTTTAATCACGAAAGGATCTAAAATTTCATCAAATATTTACTCTGTATCTGTTGAGATTTATTATTCCAGTGCTGTAAATTTTATTATTATGCTTAGATCTTTAATCTACCTGGAATTGATTTTTTAATATTGGATGTGGAAATGATTGAACTTTATTTTTTTTCCCAAAATGATTAACTAACTTTCAAACGCTCTTTAATAAGTTGTCTATTATTCCCCCCTCATTTGAAATGTCACTTTTATCAGATACTGAACTTTCACATTTAAATGTCTCTTGTTTCTGGACCATCCCTTTTGTTCTACCAATTTTATTGGTCTATTCTCATGCCAATTCCACACTTAATAAGCTAGAAAAATGTTATTTCTGCCACTTTTCTCTTCCATACGAACTTGATCAACTTACCAAATTACAGACACCAGTTGCTGTATTGAATGGGATAGCATTACATTTATACATTTGGGGGAATATTTGTTACTTCATAGCCTGAAACTTTTCTGTTAGGAAATACTGTGTGTTTCTCCATTTATTCAGGCCTTTACTTGTGAACTTCAATTCAGTTTTTTTTTGAAACAGAGCCTCAAGCTGTTGTCCTGAGTAGAGTGCTGTGACATGACAGCTCACAGCAACCTCCAATTCCTGGGCTCAAGTGTTTCTCCTACTTCCGCCTCCCAAATAGCTGGGACTACAGGTGCCCGCCACAACGTCCAGCTATTTTCTGGTTGCAGCCGTCATTGTCGTTTGGCGGCCAAGGCTGGATTCGAACCCGCCAGCTCAGGTGTACGTGGCTGGTGCCTTAGGCGCTTGAAGGTGCCAAGCCTCTTGAAGATCTTGATGTAGTCACCCTACCAATATCCTACTATTTCTCAAGTTTATCAGATGTTTTTCTTGTATTTTTCTACATAGACGAAAATATCATCTACAAAAAGTAACAGTCTTGGATCTTTTTCCTAGTATCTATATATCTTATTTCTTGCCTTTCCCCCCATTATCGTGTTGAATGAGACACCTACCTAGTTTAACGCTGAATGGTAGTACCAGAGGCTACCCCTGTATTCTTCCTAGTGTAAATGGAAATGCTTCAAATATGTCAAGATTAAGTATTATGTTTGTTGTAGAATTTTGGTAGAAACCCCATTTTCTTCTATGACTTACTCACTAGGTTTTGGGGTTTTTTTGGTTTTTTTTCAGTTTTTGGCCAGGGTTGGGTTTGAACCCACCACCTCTGGTATATGGGCCAGCTCCCCACTCCTTTGAGCCACAGGCGCCATCCAGGTTTCTTTTTTTAAAAAAAACAGAAATGTGTGTTACATTTTATCAATTTCATTTTGGGAACCTGTTGAGCTAATTACATTTTATCTCTTCAAAGAATAGAATGAATTCTATTAATGTATTTTCATTGTCCAACTACCATTTTTCTCCTGGGAAAAACTCAACTTGGACATGATACAGTATTCTTTTAATGCACTTCTAGGTTTAGAAATTTAGTATTCATGTTCGTAAGTGATATTAACCTTTTTTTTGTCCTTTTTTAATTACAGATGTAGGGGTATAGCTACTTCTTATGAACTTAAAAGTGTTCTGTTTAATCGATGGTGACCATTTATATAACATGGGAAATAGCTGTTCCTTACTTACTTTTGGTAGCTCTAGTTTACAAAACTACTTGGGTCTGGTACTTTTCTTTCTTTTCTTTTTTCGAAAGTAGCTCTTGGATCACTTTTACATTTATTTTTAGGTAATGATCCAAGCCTTTCTCCTTGCTCAATCAACTTTGATGATTTGTGCTTTTACAGATTAAATATTTCATTTTAATTTTAATTGTATTTATTTGAAGTTATACATAGTAATCATTCAGCTTTTCCCACATTTTTTATCCCCTATATTATTTCTATCTTCTCCTTTCCCCCCCTTAATCTGATTCACCAAGCATTCATTTTTTTATTGGGTCTTACCAGCGAAGCAGTAATTGGTTTTATTATTGAAGCCCAATTTTGGGGGGGGAGGATGGATTTCATTAATTTCTAATTTTATTCTTCTCTTCTTCTTCCTTTTATTTTTTGGGGTTTATTTTTCCTGTTCTTTTTTAGCTCTTGAGTCAAATGCTTAGTTTGTTTATTTTTTACAATTTCTGTTTTCTACAGCACTTGGAGCTGTAAATCTTTCCATTTGTACCACTTCGGCAGCACTCAAAGATCTTGAAATGTAATGTGCTCATTTGTTCATTTCTAAGTAGTTTGTAATTTCAATTTTAATTCCTCCATAATCCGAGTTAATTAGAAGTATGCTTTCTCATTTTCAAGAGGATGGTGGGTTTTGTCTGTTTGTTGCCTTTTACTATTTTTCTGTTATTAAATAGTGCATTGTATAATTTACACTTTATAAAATCTATTGAAATTTTCTTTGTAAATATTCCATGTAAGTTTAAACAGAATGTATACCTATTCTTTCTTAAAGCTTCTTAATAATGTTATTACAGTATTCCATAGCCTTATCATTTTGCTTTGTTGACATTTTTATAGCATATATATCTGCTTTTATTACTTAATTTTAAATTCCTGAGCCTTTTTGTTTTAGTTGTTTTACAGAGACTGCACATAGCTTTTTAAGGTTTTTGGATTTTCCACCGTTCTTCACTCACTCCCCCTACTTTTTTAAAAAACTCCAATATGAGGGGCTCTGTCTTGTTACAGGGTTCGTAAATCCATTCACTTTGTGGTATTGACACTTTGGACTAATTCGTGCATCTTACTTTGTGTTTTCTATTTATCGTATTTTTCTATTCCTAAGACAAGGCAAATAAAGTACTGTTCCTCTTTTCCCCTTCCTCCTCTTGTTTTTTTTTTTTTTTTTTTTTTTTTGCTATTTTTGGCTGGGGCTGGGTTTGAACCTACCACCTCTGGTACATGGGGCCCGCCCCCTACCCCTTGAGCCACAGGCACCACCCCTTCCTCCTCTTGTTGAACTGATGGCTTCCTATGACATTTCTTTCGTTGGCTAGGAAGCCATATATCCTCTTTAATTATATCCTTTTTCCAGTGGTCACTCTTTAATTTGTAAGCACATACTTAAATTTACTTTGTAAAATCAACATGTTCAATCATTATAACTAGCTTCTCTCTGAGAAAGTCAAGCACCTTTTCATGCTTCTACTTTTTCCCATTGCCCTCTGCTACCTCCCACGTATTGACCATTAGGGAGTTTAATTCCAGATTGTCAGATTGTTGTTATTGCTGTCTCTCCCCCCTCTTCCCCCCTCTTCCATCAGTAATTATTTTAAATTTCACTGTATCTTGTCACCAGATTTCACGTCCCTTGTGCCTTCCTCTTTGATTTATTTTTCATTTTCCCAGAATACACCATCTAGTTATTCTTCCAGTAAGGGTACTTGAGTGGTGTATTTTCTGAACCCGTACATATCTGAAAGTGTTTTTATTTTGCTCGCACACTAGAATAATGGGTTCACCTGGATATAGAATCCCAAGTTCAAAATAATTTCCCCTCAGAACCTTGAAAGCTTTGCTCCTTTGTCTCCCTGAATCCATGTGGCTGAGGAGAAGCCTCCTTCCTAATGGCCAATATGCCCACCGCCCTCCTCAGCCGCCGGGGAGCAGGCTCAGAGGGGGTCCGGCTGGACGTTCTGAGGGCTGCGTCCCCAGTCCAGGCCACATCGCAATCACTCAGTCACTCAGCAGATACGTTTTTCGCATCTAATGTGCTGGCTCTGTTCTGGGATTTTAAAAAATAAAACATTTCACGAACACAGAAAAACACAGAGAAGTATAGGGCAAACAGCAGGGTACCCGCCACCCATATTGACTAATCTTATTTCACCTCGTTTGTTTCAGGTCTTTAAAAAAATAAATAAAACACTGAAGAATCAATTGAAAATCCATTCCCTTTCTTCCCATACTAGAGATAACAACTACTCCAAATTTGGTGCTTCTCACACCTATTGATATGTGATACTCTTACTATGTGGATGTATTATGAAGCTATCTGGATGGATAATACAAACAGAATATAGTCATGAATACAGTGCTCACTATATGCCTCTCCATGGTCTAATCACATTACATATATTAACTAAATGAAGTAAGTCAAATTATTGTACCCTGTTTACGAATGAGGGAAAACAGCTTAATCAAAGTGACATAGTTGGTAAGTGATAAAAACCAGAACTGGCAGTTTGGTTGCAGAGTTTGTATTATTAACAACGATAACATGCCAATATAATAATAATTAGTATGTATTTAAACTTTGTGTAAATGGCATCATACTAGATATGTTCTTCTCAAATCTTGGCGTTTTTTTGTTTTGTTTTGTTTTTTTATTTTACTGTATTTAAACGGAGCAGAAAACATCCATGATGTAGCCAGTTCTGGCTTACCATTTATTTTTACTATTGTGCGGTATTGCCTTCCATTTTCATAAATATTTAGGTTGTTTAAAAAATTTGCAACAAATGGTGCATGGAACATATTTGTAGATGTCTCATAGGGTCGAGCACAAGAGTTTCTCTAAGGCATATAACCAAGGCGTGACATTTCTAAATCACAGGGAATGCACATCGTCATCTTCACAGATTATTGTTAAACTGCGGCACCAACTTACACACCCTCCGTGGGAAGGGAGAGAGGTTTACATCTTGTGCTGAGATTTGACTCCCTCTTGCTCTACTCCAAAGTTACCATACCCGCTGCGGGGCTACTGGGCTACTATACCATATAATCACAGCTCCCACTTTTTTTCTGTCTAAATATAGACATGTAGGTTGGGTCTTTGCTCTCAATTTCATTATATAAAATTATTAACTGATTATCTCCTGAGTTCTCTTTCTGTCTATGGTTATTTTTAAAAGCCCACAACACCGTAGGCACTGAATCCTACTTAAAATTATTCAAATGGTGAGACTATGTCTCAAAAAAAAATTAAAATTATTCAAATAAAAGCTCATCTGTTTTTCAAAAGTTCACATATAGTCGACTTAGACTTGTAAATGGACTTGAACCTCAATGTAACAGGAAAGAAGTTCAGCTGGATCTAAAAGAAATCTGACAGCTCAGGTCATCGGGGTTTTATCAAGAATGAAACTGAACCTAAAATATTAGATTTTAAATGATCAGATCTTATAAAAAGTTTTGATTTTTATAGTTTAACACTAAACTAGTAGTTTTAATATTTAGATAATGCCTTCTGTTCATTATACTGAAAAATTATTAAATGAATAATTATACATGGTATTTAAAAAAATTCCACTAAGTTCAAATTCCTGTCCTCCAGAAACATGCATATAAAAATATATAGCTTTTTCTTTAAAAAAATCCCTTTATCCTGTTGCTCAACCAGGGATGCAGCTGGACTTCAAACTGCAAAAACATCAGACTCATAAATCCAACAATCTACTTAGCATCTCCCACTTAGATGTTTAAAAACATCTCCAAGTCTCCAAAACCAAACTCCTGATTCCTACCTCCTATATCCTGCTTCTTGTAAAGTCTTTCCTATCTCAAAATACAAAGTCTGTTTTTCCAGTTACTGTGCTGAAATTTTTGCAGTCATTCCTAAGTCCTCCATAGCACCAACACATCTGCAAACATCCTGAATCTGACCACATCTTCACTTTTATTGCTGCCACTCTGGTCTCAGCTGCCATCATTTTTTTGCGTGGATTTCTGCAGTGGCTTTCTAACTGGTCTCCTGCTTCCCCTCTGGCATGCATGAGAGTCTTATGTGCCACAGGGAAACCAGGGGCAACCCATCCCTCTTAAGACTTGTTTCACTCTCTACATCAGTTTACAAGTACCTGCTTCCCACCCCGTTCAGATCCTGAACCCATTCATCTCTTAAGACACTTGCCTTCACGTAGTCTGCTTCAGCCTTGGACTAGGCAGAACAGTGGTTGCCCAAAATGTCCACATCCTAATACCCAGAACCCCCAAAATGTTACTTATGTTATACTACATGGCAATGCAGAATTAAGACAGCAGATGGAATGATGGTAACTAATTAGGTGATTTTGGGATGGGGAAGATTCCTGGATTATTCAAATGGACCCCGTTCAATTAGAGTTGTTTAAATCAGAGAAGACGACCCATCATTGCTGGCTTTATACAGGGAGGGAAAGGTGCAAGAGAAGTTGCCTTTAGAAGCTAGAAAAAAGGGCAGGGGAATGGATTTCACCAAGGATCTGCAGAAAGGAATACAGTCCTGCTAATACCTTGATTTTAGCCACTGAGACCCATTTTGGACTTCAGAACTGTGGGAGAGGAAATTTTTATGTTTTAGGCTTCTGTGTTTATGGTAATTTGTTACAGCAACCACAGAAAACAAGTGCAAGCCTCGGAGCTTCCCACACCTTGGTGTGCTCCGGCCTCAAAGGTCTTACACTTTATTTTTCCTCTCTTGGATTTCTCCAAGACTTGTTCTTCCAGTTCACCTCATCAGGATGGCCTTGCTGGTCACACCACACAAAATATCCCCTTTCAGAACTCACTATCTTGCTTACCCTATTTTATTGTTCTCTGTAGCTCCTATCACTAAATAGCTGAAATACACAGGATTATGAATTTACTTAACTGCTTGTTCAGTCTCTCCCCACAGGACATAAGCTCCATGAGGGCAGAGACTATTTTGTTCCCTGCTCTATGGTCAGGACTATACCAGGTGAAGAACAGGTGTCCAATAAATGTTTGTTAAATCAGCAAGTGCTAGAATCACTGAAGAGACGTGATTTAGATTGGGAGTGTCAGGCTTCTTGAAGGAAGTGAGAATGGATGAATGACACACAGGAATTATACAGGCACAGAGTGAAGAATGGTACACAGGAATTATACAGGCAAAGCGTGAAGAATGATGCACAGGAATTATACAGGCACAAAGTGAAGAATGACACACAAGAATTATACAGGCAAAGAGCAGTCTGGGAGGAGGGAACAGCATGTGTGAAGATTTTAGTTTGAGCATTCACGGAACTGATGTTTTCAAAGGCTAACTGAAGCTGAGTGATACAGTGAGTAGGAGACAGGTACGCTGGAGCGGTGATGCGAAGCAGATCGTTCCTGCCATTCTGAATTTGTCCTAACTGTGGTAGGAAGGTTTTGCTGCCTTTGCCACGTAGAGCTGTATGGGGAAGACACTGGTAATGGAGCGAGAGGGAAGCAGAGGGACCAGTGAAGGCAGCCCAGCATATGGTGGTTTGGCCAAATTATAGCGATTTGGATTAGGGGAATGGCAAGAACAATGAGAAAAGTGGATGGTTAAGGATATATTTTGAAGACAGAATAGCCAAACTTGAAGCTGAATTAAATGTGGGGTCTAAAGGAAAAAGATGTGTCAAGAACGACCCTTGAATAGGGCGGATGGAAGTTCTGTGTGTGGGGAGAGGGAATAATACAGCAAGAACAGATTTGGGGGTAATGACCAAGAATTCAGTTTTTAAATCTATTGTTTGAGATATTAATGAGACATCCTAGGAGGGAGTTTTCAAGTAGTCAGAGAGATAGAAGACTGCCTGACGTCTCTGGAAAAGAGATCTGGGCCAAAGAGATCTGGGCTGATATGTTGTTGGGATACAGGTATACTTAAATCAATTAAAATGTTAAAAATTACCTAGAGAGAATGAGTAGAATTGAGAGAATATAGCCTCAGGTAGAGTTCTGCAGAACTTTAAATTAGGGGTTAGGTAAAAGATGAGAAATGAGTAAGACTTACACTGTTAAGGAACAGTTAGAAAAGATGAAGAAAGCCCCAAAGAATGCATTATCATAGAAGCCAAAAAAGAGAATGTTTCAAGGCTTGCTCAACAGCTTTGAGAATTCTAGTTACTGGATGATTGGATTTAGCAAGAAGGGGGGCAATGTTGATTTTTTTCTCTTTCTGAGAAAAAAAGTTTTTAAAACGATGGTAAAATATGCATAACATGAAATTTACCATTTCAACTATTTTTAAGCATACAGTTGAGTGGTGTTAAGTATATTCACATTGTTGTGTATCAATATTGATACTGATAAGAGGAATTTCTTCAGCAAAGTGAGGGCTTAATATTGGAGTGATTTTAATAACGAGGGGGTAAGGACGTGGTGACAGGGAATATAATCAGCTCTTGGATGCTGGAGAGAAAGGAAATATGCTATGAATTGTGAACCCCGAGAAAGCAAGAGGTAATGGGGCTAGAGCAAGGATGGACTGGCTTTTTCCAAAAGGTGGGAAAGAGACTGACAATAGAGGCAAACAGGTTTGTAATATTTGTGGAAATAGTGAATGTCTGAATGTTAACAATCATGGTGAATAGTGATTCTAAATCTGTCAGCTTTTATGTTCCTATTCATTCATTCTATATATGTTTACACTATAGAATACCTATTGTGTACTTGCTCTGAACTACCTGTGACCAAAGGAATGGACAGGTCAAAACCCTGGAGGCCTTCAGGAACGTGTCTTTGATGCCGCTGGGGAAGCTTCTGAAAAGGCTTGGAGGGAGATCATTCTGATAACATTTACTTCAAGGCCACTATATATACATCATGTTGAGAAATTACCTGTATTCTACTTTCCATTTCAAATAATCCTCAATTATACTTCCAGAGCCAATTCCTGGGAGGTTACACAATGAGCCCTGGTTAGAGAACAGCTCAGGTGATATAATACCAGGGAAATCAGGGAAAGCTACCTTCTGAAAATTTAGTGTTTAAAAATTACAACGTATTTAGCAATGAATGGCAATAAAAGCACTATTTGAAAACGTAGGGAATACAGATAAAGGAAGGGAAATTTTTCTTCAAGGGAAATTAATAGCCTTAAATTATATATTAGAAAATAAGAAAGATTGGAAATTAACGTGTTAGGCATTTAACTTGAAAGGCATTTAAAGAAAAATAGAATAACATGTTAAACTCAACGGAAGTGTGAGGGATTAATGAAAATAAACACAGAAATTAAACAAATACATATATATATTTTAAAAGATACGATCAAGAAAAAGCTGCCTATTTGAAAAGACTATAGACAAACCTCTACGGTTTGTCTAAAATACAGACAAACCCTTATTAAAACAAAAAAGAAAAAACAGAATTCACAAATATATAATATCAGAAATGATTAATAGAGTATAACTAAAGGCACTATAAAGAATTTTTAAGAGAATACAATAAACCAAAGCTTTGAAAGTTTAAGTGTAATATCCAATTTTTTACAAAAAATGAATTACCAAAATTGATTGAAGAAATAGGAAACCTAAATAAACCAACGATCATTAGGAAAATTGAGTTGAATTCTCAAAATATAACAGTTTCATAAATGAGATTTACTAAACATTCAAGGGACAAATGCTCCGTATCTCATACAAGTAGTCACAGAAATTAGAAAAGGAGGGAAATTTCGAAATGCATTTCAGGAGGGTACTATAACCCTGACACCAAAGGTGGACAAAGCTATTGCAAGAAAGGAATGTTTTAAGCCAATGTCAATTATGAATGTAGATGTTAAAATAAAAAAGCATTCTCAAATTGCATGAGGCAGTGTATTAAAAAATAATAGTATGCTACGACAAAGCAAGATTTATCTCATAATGCAAACATAAGTCCACATTAGAAAAATCTACCAATGTGACCCACTATGTTAACCTATCAAAGGACAAAACATCAATATTTCTTAGAAAAACCATTTAATAAAACTTCAATATTCATTTCAGAGTTTAAAAATATTCCTACTTTAAACACTACTGGTTAAACCTTTAACCTAATAAAGGGTTTGTTTCTACTAAGACCTTACAACAAATACCATAAGTAATAATGACACATTAGAAACATTCTCAACGAAATAGAAATAGGACAACAATGCTTGTGCTCACCCTTACTATTTGATGAGTTTTGAAAGTACCAGTCCATCCAATGAGAAAAGAAAGATATCAGTGGTGTTATTTATAGACAATCTGATTATATACATGAAATTAGAAAGGAATCTACAAATAAACTATCTAATGAACAAGAAAATTCACCATGTTTGCCAAAATGAGATTATTCCAAAATCTATAGCATTTCTCAACGGTAGCAATAATCAATTAAAAAACTTAATGGAAAAGAGATCTCATTTATAATAGCAGCAAAAGCTGTAAGGTACCTAGGAATAACTCTTAAAGAGGCACAAGAGTTTTATAAACAGATTATAAAATGTTACTGAAGAATATTTAAAAATCAGAAAATTAAGGTATTGGACGACTCAATTTTATAAGCTGTCATAGCTCCCAAAATGTAACCTATACATTTAGATAAATATTAGTTAAATTGTTTAGTTAGTTAAGTAAGCAAAATGCCAAAAAAGTTTTTCTGGTGGAACTTGACATACTAATGCTAACGTTAGTATACAAGAGTAGAAACCCAAAAATATCCCATAAAATTTTTTTTAATGAACAAAGAGGGGATATACCCTTCTACACATCAAGACTTATTCTAAAGCCATTATAATTAAGAGTGTGATATTGGCTCAGAACTGTTTTACAGTGGAAAAGGACAAACTAGAAACATATCCATGAACATATGGAAATTTAATTTACAATCATAGTGGCATTACACATTAATGGGGACATGAAGGACTAGTCAGTAAATAGGGTCAAGACAGGTTTCCATATTGGGGGAGGGGAGGAGTGAAATTAAATTGCTACCCTCACCATTCAAAAAGATAAGTCTCGGAGCAATTTCATGTGTGGAAAGCAAAATTTTTAAACATTAAGGAAAACAAATATAAGAGACTAGATCAGGTGTGGAGAGGTTTCCTTAACAATAGAAAATTACACAAAGTATAAAGAAAAAAGATCAATGAATATGAGTACATTTTAAATTTCATATAGTACACAAGACATCAAAAGCAGTTAAAATACAAGCCACAGACTGAGACAATATATTTAATGTTTATATGCATGAACTCCTACAAATCAAGAGGAAAAAAGATAAAACATACACAGCGTCCATTGGAAAAATGAACAAGGACTCTGAAAAAACAAATCACAGGCTTGGAAACCTCAATAGCCAATGAATACATAAAGAAATGGTTAACCTCACTAACAGTGAGGGAAATTCAAATAAAACAGCAAGATACTGGATTTTTAAAAAATCAAATTGGCAAGAAAAATAAAAGTCTGAATCTAGAAAGTGTTAAAGGTCATGTGAGGGAAACAAGAAACTCTCATACACTGCTGATGGGTGTGCAAATGAAAGAGCCACTTGGCAGTCTCTAATAAAACTAAATACGTGTGTGCAGCCTAGCAATTTCCCATCCAGGTAAATGCATAGAGAAATTCTCACATATGTGCAAAGGAAACATTACAAATAATATCAAAATATTGGCAGCAGTTTAATATTCATCAATAGGGGAATAAATAAACACAGCACATTCATATGCATGTATCTACAACATAGCAATTAAAATGAATTGGATCTATATGTATCGACATGAAGAGAAAAAGTAAAACCATACTATGAAGGGAAAAAAAAAAAAACAAGTCACAAAATGATATGTACAGTCTAATGCTACATGTGTACATTTAAAAAATCATATAAAGCAATATTCTCTATTTTAAGGGTTCATATGTGGTAAAAGTGTAAAGCCTGGATTGAAAAGTTACATACCAAACTCATGATAGTGTTTGCCTTTGGGGAAAAGGGTGGAGAATGTTATTGAAAGCAGTACAAAGGGGACTTCAACTTTATCAGAAATGTTGAATACTTCGGTTTTTAAAAATAGATCTGAAACAGATATGACAATATGTTAACATCTGTTAATTATATGAGACAGGGGGCTTGTTAATTTTCCCCCTGCATTTTTAGTATCTTTACATTTTTTTAAATAATAAAATTAAAATAAAAACAGCTATTAAATAATTCTATCTCTGATAGAATTTTAATGCAAAGATTGAGAGTTAACAGTCTAAAATTTTGAGGCAAGGAACTTTAGACAAAATGATCTGTTTTAGGGAGGAATCTTCTTAAAAACAATAAATCCGACTATTATTTTAAAACTGATGAAGTGAATAGATGCTGTAAATATCAAGGTTAGCTCTCAAAATCACATTGAGAGAGAAAAGCAAGTTGTAAAATGGTATGTGCACTATTGTACCATTTACAAAAAATCCTTTAATATATAACAGATATGTACATATATTTACACTTACAGATAATTAGGTGATGAAGGTATAAGAACAAATGCTGGAAGAATACACACCTCATAATACTGATTACTTAAGGAAGTAAAAAGGAAGCTAGATGAATGGGAATGGGAGGGAAATAATGTGACAACTCTACCTGTAATGTGTAATATAAATAAAAAATCTGAAGCAAATATAACACAAATTTCACACTTATTCCAGGGAGTATATACATGAACATGTGTTATTCTAAATGTATATGTATTTTTAATTTTCTAAAGAAAAAGTACTGAAGAATTACAAATAAAATGCACATAATTCAGTAACATAAAAGTAAAGCTGTGTACATCAAAAACTCTGGTAGACTATTTGACTATTTTTAGAAGTCATCCTGTTTGTTTTTCTGCGTTTTTAAATTTTTTCTAAATAAGAAAAAGCAGGAAAAAATGAAACCATTGCAGACATTTAAAAGAAATCATATATATATCTGATTATAAAAAAGAAACACCTCCACAATCACAAACCACCACATGAGCATTCTGTATCCTTTGCTGTATTTTCTTATTTTTAATTTTTTCTAAAGAAAAAACAGAACACGCTGCCTAATTGGAAACGTGACTTTCTATTATAAAATTGTGGGAGTCCATTTTAATGTGTTTATCTGGCTGCTAGTCTATAATTTATATTTCAGCGTGAAAATTTGTTTGCACGCCTGTGACAGGTTAATGCAGTTTAAACGTACATTTTTTTTCTTTCGTTGCTTGAATGGTTAAATCGTTACTCAAAGGATTCTAAGTTTCAATTTCAACCATGAGAGCATTCTTTGCTTTTCCAAGGTTAAAAATGTTTCTGGTTCAAAATGCTATTAATTAACGGCTACGCAGAGGATCTATTTAGGGAATTGCTACCGACCCCGGCTTAACAGTTGAAGTGCTAAATGGGAAAACTTTTTTTTGATGCAGACTGGGGATATTTTCAATTTGATCTGAAAGCGGAGGACGGGAGCGAAACGTAATTCCAGACCGCTCAGCTAACAATCGCAATTATGAATCGAAAGACATGTCAGGTATTAGCGTTTTTTGCCTTAAAAAAAAACTTTCTCGGACTCCGCCGGACACCCAGCTGGCGGAGGACCAGCGGCGGGGGGGTGACGATGCCGGCAGGCTGCCCAGAAGTTACGATCGGGGAGTTTTCGCTTTATGAAAATTACCTGGCTCGCCAGCAGAAGAAAGAGCGAGAAGACAAGACAATTTCTTAGGCTGTTAAAATGACTTAGCCCGGTGGGCCGCGCGTTCCGAGGGGGTGTCCTGCGGGCCGGGGCGGTCCCCGCCGCCCCCGCGGGCTCCGGTGCGTCAGGGGCGCGTCAGGCGGGGCGGGCTCCGGGCGGGCGGCGGCGGCAGCTGCGGCGGCTGGCGGCGGGCGGCGGGCGGCGCGCACCGGCCTCCTGCTTCTCGCTCTGAAGCTGCGGGACGGACGCTCCCAGGAACTCTCCCGCTCGCGGCCGGCCGCGCTCGGACAGCGCTCGCCGGCTGCCGAGCGGTCCCAGCATGTCGGCAGCCGTGGCGTGTCTGGACTACTTCGCCGCCGAGTGCCTGGTGTCCATGTCTGCGGGTGCCGTGGTTCACCGCCTCCCGCCGGACCCCGAGGGCGCCGGCGGAGCCGCAGGCTCAGAGGTGGGTGCGGCGCCACCGGAGTCCGCTCTGCCGGGTCCGGGGCCACCGGGGCCCGCGTCTGTCCCCCCGCTCCCCGCCCCTAGCCCCGGCGCGTGCAGCGCCGCGCCCCACCTGCTGGCTGCAAGCGTCTTGGCTGATTTGCGCGGCGGCTCCGGGGAGGGCTCCGGGGAGAACTCGGGGGAAGCTCCGCGCGCCTCGTCCGGCTCCTCTGACCCGACCCGGTGCTCCAGCCCGACCCCGCGCTCTGAGCCGGCTCCAGCCTCCAGCGCAGCTGCGGTCTCCGAACCCGCGAGCTCCCCCGGCTCACCCTCGGTCCTGGGCGAGCCCGCAGCCTCTGGGGGGGGTTCGGGAGGGGCCCCAGGGCCTGGCCCCGCCCCCGCCGCGGGTCAGGTGCTCCGGAGGAGGCCTGTCACACCTGCTGCCAAGCGACATCAATGCCTCTTCCCGGGATGCAACAAAGCTTATTACAAGTCATCGCACCTAAAGTCCCACCAGCGTACCCACACGGGGGAGCGCCCTTTCTCCTGCGACTGGCTCGACTGCGACAAGAAGTTTACGCGTTCGGACGAGCTGGCCCGCCACTACAGGACGCACACTGGCGAGAAGCGCTTCTCCTGCCCTCTCTGCCCCAAGCAGTTCTCCAGGAGCGACCACCTGACCAAGCACGCTCGCCGCCACCCAACCTATCATCCCGACATGATTGAGTACAGGGGGCGACGTCGCACTCCACGTGCCGACTCACAAGCTGCAAGTGTGGTAGAAAGCTCCGGCTCCAGCTCCAGCTAGGCGCCCAGCCTCAGCACATGCCTGTAGGACAGTCAACTGCTTTCTGTACCCTCAAGGACGGTCCCCCAGGCTATTTTCCCTGCTTTCTCTCTGCCCATCCCTCTTTTCCAGAGTCATTAGATCAAGGCACAGACTGGTTCCTCGCTCGGATGGTGGGTCCAGGCAGGCATGTTGGACTCTGGGGAGGGACTGGGGGCCAGAAACTAGCAGAAATTCTTGTGACACGCTTATCATCCTAAAAGGGAGGATTGCCTCAAGACAGCCCCAGGAACTGGTGAGAAGGGATGAACTCCGGTACTCTGCATAGTACTGAAGATCCTTCCCTCCCTGGGACCAGGGATTTGAAACTGGAATTCTCAGATGCCTGAGGAGCTCCCAGTCTCAAAGTACTCTGGTGTCTCACCCACCCACCAGGGCGGACCTTGGACAGGGTGTCAGGGGTGGCAGTCTTGGAAATATCCAGGACTGGGATTGATGAGAGGCCTTTGGAAACAGAAATGATTTCTATTTCTGTAAACAGCAATGTTTACTAATTTATTTTTAGTATCTTTTAAACAAGGATCTCAGGTTGATGGGAGACTGATGTCCTCCACTCCCCCAATTGCCACAGCTACCTCTACCAAGAGAGGCCATGTAAGCGTCCATGTGGATGTATGGCTGAGAGATGCTTCTTGGTGTCTGGGGAGTGGTGTGAGTCTGTCTGCAGGTCCTATTGCGTGATTGTAACCCTGCACTTGCGTCGTAGCCCTTCTCCCCATTTGGATTCCTGCTTGGGGATGGTAACTTTCCTGGCTCTTTCTCACAATGAAATTGGTTAAAGAATTTGAAAAATGACCCTAAAAGTACTAGAAGGAAAGGGGTGGTCCAGAAGGAAAACCCAAGCAACATTGGGGTAGGAGAGGTCCAGAAAAAGACTTTTTAAAACTGTTGATGACTTTCAGGGAAATAGGGGCATGTGGTCCCAGCTGCTCCCACCCCAAGTATTCTCAGGAATGGTAGATTCTGTTCAATTCTTAGTGGCTAACTAGGGGTTTATTCCCTCAGGGTCTGTGAATTTTTGTTTCTGTAACAAGTGAGTTTGTGGATGGGAGAGGGGAAGGTGAGAGGCTAGTTTCTTGGATTTGGGGAAGGAGCAGCAAGGTGATAGTTATTATCAAATAGGAGACACTTCTCTACTTGGAGAGTTCCTCCAAGTTACATCCTCAAGACCCCTCTCTTCCCATGAAGGAATCAAACAGTATTTATTTTTTGTATATGTGTTCTGCTGCTATGGATGAAATCACCGACGACTATGCTTGTTATGTATGAATGTGTATACATGTAACCCTTTCATTAGAGATAAAGCTGAAAGACATTACCTGCCTATGTGAGGTTCCCTCTAGTGCCCTCTTGAATATTTTGTAGTAGTCCACCAGTCACACTTGTGGAGGATTCCATAATCTCTTAGGACCATAGCATGTATTTGGTTAAACAAACTTTTTTCCCCTGTTTTGCAGATGAAGATACTGATGCCTAAATAAGCTCAAAGTCATATACTGAGTTGCTGACAAGAGCCTTGACTAGAACTTAGGTGTCTGGCCTTCCAAGTGACTCTTTCCCTTGCACTTGATTACCCTTTTCCCCCTCCTCTCTGAGCCTTTAGTCAAAGGACTCTTCTCTACTTTCCCACTGCCAGGATCTCATCCCTCTGTATTTCCTATCAATTTTATGTACCTTCAAATGTTGAGGTCCCATTGAGCACTTTTCCTGTTGTATTTGATCCAAAATGCCTTTTCTTAATAGATTAAGTCTAGTCCCTCCCTTTATACTATGTGGACTTACAGTGAGAAGGACTCTCTGGCATCCTGAAAGAGACTTTATCTTTGGACCTGCTAAATTAGTTTACAATGTCAATTCTTTTTCTCTGGTCCTGGGCATTCCAGCATCCTTGAGAGAATGAATGATATAAACATGGCAATGGGATTCTCCCGAGTGCTCCTACACTTAAGTGAGAGGGAGTCCTTAGAACCCAAAGCATATGGCTTGTGACCTCAAAGACATTTGGTATTTCCTGATGAAGGGTAAGCAGGGTAGGTGGTGCTGTCCTTGAGTTACATATTGGAAGAGGAGGTCCCCAATTGTGGAAGTAATTTTTGGTAGTAGAAAAAGTCCTCTCTTTGCTGTTTCCTCAGATAAGGCTGAATAGGTAGGGCACTATGGGCCCCTTGAATGGCTATGATTCCCCCTTTGTCCTTCTCAGTAGATGTATCATAGGGTAAGTAGAACAAAGAATCTAATAGGAAAGGAATTCCCACTAGCCATTCTGGAACTGGGCTTAAGAAAGCTTGGCTTTTCTAGCCTTATTTGGGTTCTTCTGTCTTGGGGACTTTGGTCCGGGGATGGCCTCTGACAACCTGTGATATGTCTTTCATTAACAGAACTGACTCCTTTCAGGTCTTAAGAGCAGTAGGGAGGGAAACACTTAGGACACCAGAGTAGCCAGATAATGGAGGCAAGATTTTTATGCTATTCTTTCTTAGTCTTGATATTGTTGTTAACCTTTTCACTCTAGTGGCCAATTTTTGAGTAGTTATTAGTAAAATGCCATGGAACCATCTTCCTAGTTTTATTGGTGTTTCTTTTGCTTCTTGAACTGGGTGAGTGAATTTGTTGGGAATTGGTTGGTGTCAGCCTCAACCTCTGGACTATTGCCCCCCTCCATACCATCCCCAATTTCTGATGTAGGAATGACCTACTAACACAATCTATCAAGAGAACTCTTCCTGAAATCTAGAAGTGAATGAATTCCAAGTCACACCTTGGGTGTGAGGGAGTAGGATCCTGTCCTCTTGCTGGAAAGATGCAAAGGCTTTGCTTCTACCCATGGGAGCAAGAATATGTCATTTATCCCTATATCCCTGTTCTCCAAGTAGGGAACCATATTAGAAATTCACTCTCAGCCCCTGTCTCTACCTCTTACTCACTTTTCCTAAAAGGGAAAAAAAGATTTTGGTCACTGATTGGAGACATAGGAAGGAGAGTCATACACACACACTTCAAGTGATTTATTTATTTATTTTAGTCAAAGTCTCATTTTTTTTTATAGAGACAGAGTCTCACTCTATCACCCTTGGTAGAGTGCCATGGGGTCACACAGCTCATAGCAACCTCCAACTTCTGGGCTTAGGCGATTCTCTTGCCTCAGCCTCCCAAGTAGCTGGGACTACAGGCGCCCACCACAATGCCCGGCTATTTTTTTTTTTGTTTTGCAGTTCAGCTGAGGCTGGGTTTGAACCTGCCACCTTTGGTATATGGGGCCGGTGCCCTACTCGCTGAGCCACAGGCACCGCCCCGAGTCTCATTTTGTTGTCCAGGCTAGAGTGCTGTGGCACCAGCCTAGCTCACAGCAACCTCAGACTCCTGAGTTCAAAAGATCCTCTTGCCTCAGCCCCAATAGCTGGGGCTACAGGTGTCCACCATGATACCCAGCTAAATTTTGTGGGTTTTTTTTTTCTTTTTTTAAGTAGAGACAAGGTCTCATTCTTGCTGGTCAAGTGATCCTCCTGCTTCAGCCTCCCAAAGTGCTAGGGTTACAGTTGTGAGCCACATACTCCAAGTTATTTTATTTATATTATTTATTTATTTTATTCTTTTTTTTTTTTTTTGAGACAGAGTCTCACTTGTCACCCTGGCATCACAGCTCACAGCAACCTCAAACTCTTAGGCTCAAGTGATTCTTTTGTCTCAGCCTCCTGAGTGGCTGGGACTACAGGCGCCCACTACAACAGCTGGCTATTTGTCTAGAGACAGGATCTTGCTGTAGCTCAGGCTGGTCTGGTACCTGTGAGCTCAGGAATCCACTTGCCTCAGCCTCTCAGAGTGCTAGGATTACAGATGTGAGCCACACACTCCAAGTTTTTTTTTTGCACCCCTCTGGTTACAATATGCATGTGTTCCACTCAGATCATATTTTCATATGGTAAGCACACCTGTTGCGGCCCAGGCCTGTCTTCCAGAGGCACCTCTGAAGAGCACTTCTCTCTGCTTCTACTCTGTGGGCAGCCATGTAACTTGCTGCTGTCCAGGTAAGTGTTTTCATTGTGTATTTTCCTTTGGGTACATCATCCTAATACTAGGAATTAGGAAGGGTAGAGGAGGCAATGTACATAGTATTAGAAAGCCCAATTTTGACTATGATATGGCTTCATCAGCAATATACTTGTATTTTTATCCAAGTTAGTCTGACTTCTGTCTCTTTTACTCATTTGGTTGAAAAGTTAGTGGAGAAAGGGATATGACTAATTTTATCCCTTAAACCCTGTCGCATTCAAATGTGCATTGACTGTTAAATCTTGAGGCACTTCAGCTGGAATTCGGGGAACAAAATGAGATGCGTGGAGGTGGACTATCTAGTGTGCCAGGGCACTGGGCTTTTGTGCTTTAGGGATCTTGGGCCTTTTAGTTATTTGGCCTTTTCAAGTCTTAGAAGCTTATTATAGGTAGCTAACATCTACACACAAGTTACTAGTGTTTTAGAAGACCTGGGCGTAGGCCATAAAAGTGAGTTGTATAGGCTGCCATGGCCGACTCTGATTAGCATGGATATAGCTAAGACAGACTTGTAGTAGAAAGGGAAGGCACTATTGAATGGATCGATTTGTACTGCTTTTATTCTCAGCAAAAATTGCAGGTGAGGTGAGAACGTCAAGTAGCAGTGGCATAAGTACTTAAGAATACAACTTGGAGAGATTCTAGCCCTTAAATTGTGCTAGAATTATCAGGTAGTGTTAGCTCAGTTTCCCCTTTATCTTGATTTGAATTGCACCCTTCAATAGAGCCCAGAAGAAACCAATGGGAGGGTCTGAGTTTTTTAATTCATATGGGGTATCCAAAGTCACCTTTTCTATTTATGCCCCAAGTTGGTGTCAGATGTGTTGATTATATAAGGCCCCAAAATGTAATCTCAAGGACTCAGCTGAAATTTCCTGTGTGTTCAACCACAGAGAAATGGTGGGTTTTATCACAAATATGTAATGGAAAATGGAAGTGTTTTTTGATATAGGTTTGAGGAATAGAGAAGAAATGCTATTATAATCCCTAAGTCAGGAAGGGCTATTTTATTTATTTTTTATTTTTTGGCTAGGGCCGGAAAACCCACCACTTCTGGCATATGGGGCCGGCGCCCTACTCCTTTGAGCCACAGGCACTGCCCAGGAAGGGTTATTTATTATTATTTTTTATTTTAATTTATGTATTCATTTATTCATTCATTCATTCATTTATTTATTTATCGCCCTCGGTGGAGTGCCATGGCATCACACAGCTCACAGCAACCTCCAACTCCTGGGCTTAGGTGATTCTGTTTTTGTGTGTGTGTGTGTGTGTGTGTGTGTGTGTGTGTTTTGGCCAGGGCTGGGTTTGAACCCACCACCTCCGGCATATGGGGCTGGCGCCCTCCTCCTTTGAGCCACAGGCACCACCTTTAGGCAGTTCTCTTGCCTCAGCCTTCCCAGTAGCTGGGACTATAGGCGCCCGCCACAACGCCCGACTATTTTTCTGTTTTTGCAATTCGGCCAAGGCCGGGGTTGAACCTGCCACATTCGGTATATGGGGCCGGCACCCTACTCGATGAGCTACAGGTGCCGCCCTTTTTTATTTTTATTTTGGAGACAGAGCTACAAGCTATCGCCCTGGGTAGAGTGCTGTGGCATCACAGCTCACAGCAACCTCCAACTCCTGGGCTCAAGCAATTCTCCTGCCTCTGCCTCCCACATAGCTGGGACTATAGGTGCCTGCCACAACGCCTGGCTATTTTTTGGTTGCAACTGTCATTGTTGTTTGGTGGGCCAGGGCAGGATTTGAACCTTCCAGCTCAGGTGTATGTGGCTGGCACCTTAGCCCCTTGAGCCATAAGCACCGAGCCATAGATAGGAATTTTTTTAAAAAGAGAAGGCACACGGCTCGGTGCCTGTGGCTCAACGGGCTAAGGCGCCAGCCACGTACACCTGAGCTGGCGGGTTCGAATCCAGCCCCCGGGCCCACCAAACAACGATGGCTGCAACCAAAAAATGGCCAGGCGTTGTGGCGGGCGCCTGTAGTCCCAG